>NMRB01003379.1:9219-38124 GCA_002633025.1 Notospermus geniculatus | reverse complement strand
CTACTTAAAGACCAGTTGAGCCAAGGTAGTCATGTTTGGTATCAAACTGATGGTAATGAAGTGTAGGTTTGAACTGACCTACTTCCATGACCTAGTGACCTACTTAAAGACCAGTTGAGCCAAGTTCTCATTCTCTTTGTTTTTTATACTGGTAATAAAATCCATTGGACCCAGTCAGTTTACAGTTCCACCTCTCCTTTAGCATGCTTCACCTACAACTACACCTCAGGTCAACTGTCAGCTGAGCGCCAGGCCCATGGGCCTCTTGTTTTTCTTCAAATTTCTTGGTGTCGTTCGAGACCTTTATGCTTTCGTGTTGAGTTTCCACGCAAGTCCTACTTTCTTCTGTGCAGCGATTCATAAGGTGACACACATCACTTTTTCATACCTTTTGTTCACGGACTATAATGTCTATTGGCAGCTCCAAAGAAAACGGGCAATATTGCCTTTGGCAAACCGGCCTTACAGTTTGACAACTACGCATATACGGCATCAAATGCTGTAGATGGCAACACGGACATGAACTGGGGTGGCAGAAGTTGTACCCACACAAAAAACAACCCAAGGGACGCTGTAAATAACAACTGGTGGGCAGTGGACCTGAGGCAAAAGTACTCGATCAACAGGGTGGTCTTGTATAACAGGGCTGACTGCTGCGGTGAGTGATACATTTAAGTGCATGATTTAGAAGGGAATCGAAAAGGTTTGTTGTTCCCCTTTATAGAGTAGGCCCTACTTCCATTGATTACCCACTGAGGTGGAGACTATATCACCTGTTTCGATACATTATTATTACATGTGCTTTAGTACGGCATATTTCTTCATTTTACAGGTTCCCGATTGGCTAACTTCGATATCGTCGTGACTGACACCAGACCAATCCCTTGGCAGATACGTCTTGATTGTTCAGACCAGAAAGCAGCCTCTGACATTGTGTGAGGTTGAAGTTTTCGGTGTTGTGGGTGGGTACCTTCAAGCGATGGTGATGTATCATGAAGCAAATTTTTCAAATTTCTTTCTGTCGTTCAGATTTTACTGAGTAGCCAGAATAACTTCCTCCCCATTACCAAATTTCGCTGTCATTTTAGTTCGGGTGGCTGCAGCTAGGGGCGCTCGCATTCAAGACGGCTGCACCCACGGAAACCTCGGTTCAGCGTGGTGAGCAAAACTAAAGCCCTTGAAGTAGAATCGTCTGGCGGGAACTTGATTTCTGATGGAGAGTGTGCGTTTTTGGTCATTTTGGTGCATGATAATCTGATTTTATGGACTTATGAGCCAAATTTGTTTGAATAGACCATATTTCAACCCCAATAAAATGGAAGTGGATGGATGTTTTGAAAAAGAATACTTTTCTATAGGATTCTATTGACCAACACCTCTAGTTTAACAAGCCAGGTGAAATAGATCAAGTCCGCCTCAAACTTTTTGTCAAATTGCATTAGAAAAGCATGTCAGCATTTTTCACATTTCTAAAGGCCTCATAATAACACTAAACTACATGTACTCATTTTCAACAGCAAAAAGGAAGCGTATGAACTACATGTATTTCCTTTTGGTTTAAAATTGATATGTCTGCTTTGTAGACACCAGGGGTGGCCGCATAGAAACTCCGCTAGCATTAGCGGAGCCCAGCTGCCGATAGTGCTGTACATTTTTCCATGCATTTCAACACCGGTAGGCTGTCGAAGCACTAGTGGAGTTTCTATGCGGCCGCCCCTGAAGATGCCATATCCAGGTGAAACATTTTATTTCCGTTACTTATGTGACCATAGGAAGGGTTTTTCCTTTGCCGCCTATTCATTGACTGTACACCCTTAGTCAAAAGTAAATAGACAGCTACTAAATTCAATATTTCCTAATATAGCAGCGAGGCACAATTTTTCTTTTTATTTCCATTGATAACAATTACTTTGGCACCTTCGTACACGACAATTATCTTGCTGTTCTTTGAACTGATTTTTTGGTGAAAGTTTGAATTTTCATCAAAAAAAGTGATTTTTTATTCGGGATTTGTTGGTGATCGCACCTATGCCATCTTGAAGCACATTTGTTTCCGAGTGACTCAGCTCCTAATTTCCTGTCGGAGAAGAGGTTTCCATTTCAGGCAGCGTATGTCAATGAGGTATTTATGACTGTTCAGTCCATGGTTTCAACTTTCCACAGTCCAGTAGTCCAGAGTCCATTGATCCATAGTCCATGTTTTTCGAACACCCCAAAACTAAAGCCCTTGAAGTAGAATCGTCTGGCGGGAACTTGATTTCTGATGGAGTGTGTGCGTTTTTGGTCATTTTGGTGCATGATAATCTGATTTTATGGACTTATGAGCCAAATTTGTTTGAATAGACCATATTACAACCCCAAAATGGAAGTGGATGGATGTTTTGAAAAAGAATACTTTTCTATAGGATTCTATTGACCAACACCTCTAGTTTAACAAGCCAGGTGAAATAGATCAAGTCCGCCTCAAACTTCTTGTCAAATTGCATTAGAAAAGCATGTATATCAGCATTTTTCACATTTCTAAAGGCCTCATAATAACACTAAACTACATGTACTCATTTTCAACAGCAAAAAGGAAGCGTATGCACTACATGTATTTCCTTTTGGTTTAAAATTGATATGTCTGCTTTGTAGACACCAGGGGTGGCCGCATAGAAACTCCGCTAGCGTTAGCGGAGCCCAGCTGCCGATAGTGCTGTACATTTTTCCATGCATTTCAAGACCGGTAGGCTGTCGAAGCACTAGCGGAGTTTCTGTGCGGCCATCCCTTAAGATGCCATATCCAGGTGAAACATTTCATTTCCGTCACTTATGTGACCATAGGAAGGGTTTTTCCTTAGCCGCCTATTCATTGACTGTACATACGCTGGCCGCGGCCGTAGCGTCATGGCCGCGCCTGCGCACTGCCGATGGTAGCGAAAGTTGGTAATGCCAAACATGAACACAGCTTGCAGAATTAGTCCAGTTTCCACTCAAGTACATGTACTTTCTTCTGTGGCAGTGTGCAGTGATTCAGAGCAGGGACCTTATTCACAAAGCTCCCGTAACGTTTTTAGGGTACGCAAATCCTTTGTCAGGCTGATAGTGAACAATACATGTAGGTTGTCCGCAAAAGGACAATAGTTTGCGCACTCCCGTAAGTTAAGGGAGCTTCGTGAATAAGGTCCCAGGGCCCATATTCACGAGGCCTTCGCAACTTTGCGTGCACGCAAGTCTATTGTTTGGCTGCACATGCCCTATTGTTCACTGACTGCCTTACAATAGATTTGCGTGCACACAAAGTTGCGAAAGGCTTCATGAATATGGCCCCAGATCAGATTTTCACACATTTTGTTCATGGATAATATGACGTCTATTGGCAGCTCCAAAGAAAATGGCCAACATTGCCTTTGGCAAACCGACCTTACAGTTTGACAACTACGCATATACGGGATCAAATGCTGTCGATGGAAACAAGAACATGAACTGGGGTGGCAGAAGTTGTACCCACACAAAAAACAACCCAAGGGATGCTGTAAACAACAACTGGTGGGCAGTGGACCTGAGGGAAAAGTACTCGATCAACAGGGTGGTCTTGTACAATAGGGCTGACTGCTGCGGTGAGTGATACATTTAAGTGCATGATTTAGAAGGGAATCGAAAAGGTTTGTTGTTACCCTTTGAGTAGGCCCTCCATTGATTACCCACAGAGGTGGCGACTCTATTACGCCACCTGTGTCGATACATTAATATTACATGACTTTGTGCTTTAGTGGGGCATATTTCTTCATTTTACAGGTTCCCGATTGGCTAACTTCGATATCGTCGTGACTGACACCAGACCCATCCCAAGAAAGAAGTTTTATTACAGCAGGAATTTCGTTTGTGCCCACAAGAGAGGGGCTGTACGACAAGGGAGGAGTGAGGCGTTCACGTGTAGGGGAGTTGGCAGATACGTCTTGATTGTTCAGACCAGAAAGCAGCCTCTGACATTGTGTGAGGTTGAAGTTTTCGGTGTTGTCGGTGAGTTCCTTCAAGCGATGGTGATGTATCATAAGGCGAATTTTTCAAATTTCTTGCTGTCGTTCAGGGGTGGCCGCATAGAAACTCCGCCAGTGCTTCGACAGCCTATCTTTAAAATACGTGGAAAAATGCACAGCACTATCGGCAGATGCAGCAGTGTCAACATTTAGGGGCTGCTGCGCATGCGTATTTCATGGTTGGACGTCTGCAAGGATAGGGGTCGTCTCAGATGGGCTCCGCTAGCACTAGCGGAGTTTCTATGCGGCCACCCCAGATCTTTATACAAAAATGTATGTAATCTGTACTTCATGCACACTTTGATTGTTTACTGAGTAGCCAGAATAACTTCCTCCCCAAACATGAACACAGCTTGCAGGATTAGTCCAGTTACCACTCAAGAACTTTCTTCTGTGCAGTGATTCATGAGGCTACCCACATCAGATTTTATGAATAATATGATGTCTATTGGCAGCTTCAAAGAAAACGGCCAACATTGCTTTAGGCAAACCGACCTTACAGTTTGACAACTATGCATATACGGGATCAAATGCTGTCGATGGAAACAAGAACATGAACTGGGCTGGCAGAAGTTGTACCCACACAAAAAACAACCCAAGGGATGCTGTAAACAACAACTGGTGGGCAGTGGACCTGAGGCGAAAGTACTCGATCAACAGGGTGGTCTTGTACAATAGGGCTGACTGCTGTGGTAAGAGATGACCTTAACACCCACAAATTTTAGGCTTGCCGGGTCATTGCCGGTGTGACAGCGATCAAAGTCCCCCCGGAATCAAAGTCCAGTCTTATTGCTCATCGAGGGATTAGAATATATGGCTATAGAGACCATGACCATTCGAAAATAACCTTAATAGCGGGCTATAGTTTGGCGGAATTGCATCCAGCTTCTCCTGTCATGCCTGTTGGTGATGGTCGGCCTTGCTGACCACAAGCGGGCTGTAGATACCGGTATGTGTATCTTCGAATTGACGTTGCTCCTTGTATACTATTGTACGCGCGCCGGTCACCCATCCACGTAGTGATCACTTCTAGCGCCGAGGCCAACGCGCTAACCACTAGGCCATAAAGGAAATCCTCCATGGCCGGCGGGTGAAGCCGTGCCATATAGTAGTAGCTACAAGGGGTTCGATGCACCATCTCCCCCTTCGGACAGAGATGACTCGTCCTCGAGTCACTTAGCGCCACTCCGCGTCTCAGTGCCGAACTACATCCAGATTCGACTGGGAAGGTCTGCCAGATGTATTGTACGCGCGCCGGTCACCTATCCACGTAGTGATCACGCTCAGCGTAGCTTAACTTCTTGCGCCGAGGCCAACGCGCTAACCACTAGGCCATGAAGTAAATCCTCCATGGCCAGCGGGTTAAGCCGTGCCATGTAGTAGTAGCTACAAGGGGTTCGATGCACTCCTCATTTGAGAGATTGAGTGAATTAGCCTACAGTGGGACTCATTTATAAGCTACAGGGAATTGCTTGAGAAATATAATCTCTTACATGTGTTAAAGGTAACCGTCTGGCGAACTTTGACATCGTGGTAACTGATGAGAGGCCTACACCAGGAAAGAAATTTGTTTATAGAAAGGGTCAGGTTTGCGTCCACAAGAAGGGAGCTGTAGCACAAGGAGCAAGTGAATCCTTCAAATGTCGTGGGGTCGGCAGATATGTCGCGGTGGCACAGTCCAGGAGACTTCCGTTGACGCTTTGTGAAGTGGAGGTTTTTGGAGGACCCGCACCAGGTGAGACAATATTGAATAGACTGATCAGTTCTATTGATTTCAGGCGGAGGTAATAGGGAGGTTTCGCAAATCTGACGAAAAACGAAGTACGAAATACGAAATTGGACTTCACTTCAATGACCTAATTTATTTCTGGAGATGGTTGGTGCCACAAATATCGCCTGCTGCAAGTGCGTCTTTTAGCGTACGACGTTAGGCCGATAGAGATTTTTTGGAAATTTTTCTTTTTCACTTCGTAGCTACGAAGTGGAAATTTAAAAATTCAAGGTGCACCAAAACTCTCTCGGTCTTACATGATTTGCTAAAAGACGCTCTGGAAGTATGGATATTTTATGGTACCAACCATCTCCTGAAATACATTAGATCATGGAAATGAAATAGAATTTCGTTATTTCGTACTTCATGTTTCGTCAGGTTTGCGAAAACTCACTAATGTCGGAATGCATGATCACATGAGATTGTTTCATGTAAGGTTTTGAAGGTACTATTAAGCGGGTGATCCACTGTCGCGATTTTGGCTTGAGACGCGGTTGCGTTCCCTTGCGGTTACCATATAAGGACTTCCGATTGCCATATAAGGCGATCGCAAGGGACCGCAACCCCGTCTGAAGCCCAAATCGCGACAGTGGATTCGCCGCTTTAGATAGTTGACATATGAGACATTGTGATAATGTATACCATACACCGTAATATCTGCACACCTGAGAGGAAATTGGTCTTCTATGGTGAAGGAAATGGAACATCTTTACCTCTTGGATCGCATGACTGACGTCGAGTGATGGTTCATTTAAAGGTGTTTACGGAACATTTTTGTACCTATTTCCAGTATGTCGTAATGATCAGAAACTCGAAGGAACGAAATGCGTCAGTCGTAAGTAACACAGTCAATCAATGCTCTAAAAATCGTCTCCAGTCAATGCTCTAAAAACCTTCATCTTCCTATTTTCCTGTTTTTTTTTGCTGTAGTTAACGATTGTCATATGCATATATCTCATTTTGCGTACAAAGTGCGGTTCCTACACCTTTTTGTTCGTGCATCTGGCGTTACACTATGCGTTAACCAAAATCGCATATTTTCATTTTCAAGAAAAACTGTGCAGAATGCAGAACTTACATGTATCTGTTGTCTTATTCAGAATGCAAAGCAGACGAGAAATGGGAGGAAACGACGAAAAAATGTGTTCCAAGTAGGTACTAATTCATTTTCAAGGCCCCATCAATATGCCTGAGTTATGTCTATTTCCAATTTCATCACCCAAAAAATATCATGCAGTTACTTGTGAGAAATGGATTACGCAATTGAGTTAGCTTCGGGTTTTTATAAGATGATAAACCAAACGTTATGTTTCCAGAATGTCGTAACGGCCAGAAGCTGGAAGGAACGAAATGCGTCAGTCGTAAGTAACACAGTCAATCAATGCTCTTAAAAATCTCAGTCAATGCTCTAACAGTCTTCATCTTCATCTTCCTCTTTTTTTGGGTCACCTGGTCACCATAGTGAGCCATTATTTTCGTCCTTGATTTTTCCGCCGGCAAAAATTACGCCCGTAATAAGAGACCATTTGTTCCTATTTTTGATGTCATGGTTTGTGTGGATCATTTTCTCGTGTCCAGCAGATAATGAGCTGAGACGGTTAAGTCTGAGTGCAATAATGACGGTTTTGTCAGTTTTTGTTGGCGGTTTGTCATGTATGCGTTAACCAAAATCACATCTTTTCATTTTAAGGGAGTTCTATTCCTTTGATTAAATGATAACTTTTCTCCGAATTGGTATTTCACATGCTGGCCCACATTTGCACTGACAACTTATCTGTTGATAAGTGTTTGAGGAGCCTGATAGCCTAGTGGTTATCACGTCCGCTCAGCAAGCGGCAGGTCCCGGGTTCGAATCCAGCCCGGGCCATATGGGATTTCATTCCCGGCTCTTCACGTCCGCCGCATGGGACAGTAAGCCGTGGTGCCTTGTACCTTGTGTCTTTGCAAGGGCAAGTAAAATACCCCATCCAAATGAGGAACATGAGTAGCTTGTGATGGCCTCCTCCGTACTTACCAGGGCCAATAATGCTATAGCGTCGGCCCTGACGGAAAAATGAAATACAAATACAAATACTTATCTGTTGTCTTATTCAGAATGCAAAGCAGACGAGAAATGGGAGGAAACGACGGAAAAATGTGTTCCAAGTAGGTACTGATTCATTTTCAAGGCCCTATCAATCTGCCTGAGTTATGTCTATTTCCAATTTCATCACCAACAAATATCATGCAATTACGTGTGAGAAATGGATTACGCAATCGTATACTGTCACGTACATTTAACACATCATTTATCTGCACACAGACTGGTCGGGAAATTGGGCAGTGCAGGTAATCGACCGCATTGACTGCATGATTGAGTCAGCATGGGGTTTTCGTAAGATGATGAACCAAACGTTATGTTTCCAGAATGTCGTAACGGCCAGAAGCTGGAAGGAACGAAATGCGTCAGTCGTAAGTAACACAGTCAATCAATGCTCTAAAAATCTTCTCAGGCAATGCTCTAACAATCTTCATCTTCCTCTTTTTTGGGGTCACGTGGTCACCATAGTGAGCCATTATTTTCGTCCTTGATTTTTCCGCCGGCAAAAATTACGCCCGTAATAAGAGTCCATTTTGTTCCTATTTTTGATGTCATGGTTTGTGTGGATCATTTTCTCGTGTCCAGCAGATAATGAGCTGAGACGGTTAAGTGTGACTGCAATAATGACGGTTTTGTCAGTTTTTGTTGGCGGTTTGTCATGTATGCGTTAACCAAAATCACATCTTTTCATTTTCAGGGAGTTCTATTCCTTTGATTAACTGATAACTTTTCCCAGAATTGGTATTTCACATGCTGGCCCACATTTGCACTGACAACTTATCTGTTGATAAGTGTTTGAGGAGCCTGATAGCCTAGTGGTTATCACGTCCGCTTAGCAAGCGGCAGGTCCCGGGTTCGAATCCAGCCCGGGCCATATGGGATTTCATTCCCGGCTCTTCACGTCCGCCGCATGGGACAGTAAGCCGTGGTGCCTTGTACCTTGTGTCTTTGCAAGGGCAAGTAAAATACCCCATCCAAGTGAGGAACATGAGTAGCTTGTGATGGCCTCCTCCGTACTTACCAGGGCCAATAATGCTATAGCGTCGGCCCTGACGGAAAAATGAAATACTTAATACAAATACTTATCTATTGTCTTATTCAGAATGCAAAGCAGACGAGAAATGGGAGGAAACGACGGAAAAATGTGTTCCAAGTAGGTACTGATTCATTTTCAAGGCCCTATCAATCAGCCTGAGTTATGTCTATTTCCAATTTCATCACCAAAAAATATCATGCAATTACGTGTGAGAAATGGATTACGCAATCGTATACTGTCACGTACATTTAACACATCATTTACCTGCACACTGTCACGTACATTTAACACATCATTTATCTGCACACAGACTGGTCTGGAAATTGGGCAGTGCAGGTAATCAACGGGAGTGGAGACCTACCGCATTGACTGCATGATTGAGTCAGCTTGGGCTTTTTGTAAGATGATGAACCAAACGTTATGTTTCCAGAATGTCGTAACGGCCAGAAGCTGGAAGGAACGAAATGCGTCAGTAGTAAGTAACACAGTCAATGAATGCTCTAAAAATCTTCTCAGTCAATTCTCAGTCGATATTCAGAGAAAATCATGAAATGAAGGACAGCATCGAACTACTGAGACATACAGCTCCTAAATCCTTGAGCATTTACTATGGGTCCCTTTTGAAAAGTTGTAGGGATTGGTCTTATCTCCCTATTCCCAAATTATAATAGATATAGCATTAATTTTCAGCCCCTTCCGGTTATAATCCAACTGTATGGCGGTTTGCCGGTGTAACAGTACAGAGTGTCCCCCTGCAAAAAGTGTCCACTTCTATTGTTGAATGACGGAATAAGCGACATGACTATAGAAAACCAATCCCCAGAGATTAGAATGTAACTACAAATTGGCTTTTCAGCCAATTTGAAGACCGCCCTTAGAAATTAGGCAAAGTTGACTGATCGAGAATTACTGAGTGGCACTGTAGAAAGTTCGGTCGATGGGCAAGGTTATAGAGAGGTTCAAGGTGTCATGGATTTGTAACATTAGAATTACAAAGCTCAGTAAAGATGCACATTTAATTGAAAGCCAGAATGTTTTAAACATTCGAATTAGAAAGCTCAGCAAGATGCACATAATTGAAAGTCAGAATGTTTTATTTTCTTCATAAATCAAACTGTACAACAAATATAGGTCATACCCGAACACACTAGTACATATTGTGGCATAACTCCTGCTGCTCCTGTATCCATCACGACTGATGTTGACTGCAAGTACGTGTACAATGCAATAGCTGGTGCAGTCGAAGAAGGTTTAGTTTGCGGACAATGTTTGAAGATGATGTCTTCATTGTCGAGCATCAAGGATGGTGGAGCTAGATACATGTGATATTGGAACCTCAATCAGGCCGAAATTTGACGTGCTTGTAAAGGTCATGTAGAAGGAGGTACATATCAAATTTGATCGCTCTGGGTCAAGTCGTTGCTAGCACATTTGATGATTTTCGGGTTACGCCACCTGGCGGCCATATTGGAAGTTTAATCAGGCCGAAATTTGACGTGCTTGTAAAGGTCATCTAGAGGGAGGTAAATATCAAGTTTGAGCACTCTGGGTCAAACCGTTCCTGAGTTATAGCACTTAGAAGATTTTCAGTTTACGCCACCTGGCGGCCATATTGGGACGTCCGATCGGGCCGAAACTCGGTACTTTTGAAGGTACCCCTCTAATACACGTTTATGCAAGATATGAAGATGCTCGGTGAAATAATGAAGAACTGTAGCAGGTTCGTTACTTTTGTCGAACTTCCACCTCTGTGACCTTGAAAAGTAGGTCAAATCGAAAACCCCTTATATATGTTATGTATCCTAATTAGATACACCTATGATAAATATTTCGAGATGATCGAGTCATTAGTTCAGGAGTTATTGCACTTTTTGTGTTTTTGGTTTTGGCCACCTGGAGGCCAAACCAAGAATCGAATCGAACCGAAACTTGGTGTCATAGGTCATCTGACCTAGGGGTATATATGTACCAAGTTTCAGATCAATAGCCCCAGCGGTTACAAAACGTGCCCTGCTAACGGACGACGGATGCTGCACCATTGTAAGAGCTCAGGCCAGACTTTTTTTATACCTTGTCGAACTTTGACCTCTGTGACCTTGAAAAGTAGGTCAAATCAAAAACCCGTTACATATTTTATGTATCCTAATTAGATACACCTATGATAAAAATTTGGAGAAGATCCAGTCATTAGTTCAGGAGTTATTGCACTTTTTAGCTCAGCTGACCAAAGGTCAGCGGAGCTATTTATATGACTATAAAATGGTTCAAAATGTGTGTGTGTGTGTGTGTGTCTGTGTGTGTGTGTGTGTGTGTGTGTGTGTGTGTGTCGTCCGTTAAACTGGCACGTTTCGCAACCGCAAGGCCGAGGGTCATGAAAGTTGGTGGAGGGGTAGGCCCTAGGAAGGACTCGAAACAAGACCAAAAATTTCTGCGATCTGACCTACATTCTGCTCTCCAGGGGGCATTTTCCGTAAAATGGAAAACCCCAATAACTCGGTCCAGAGGCAGTATATCAAACTGAAATTGATAGGGTATGAAGCTTGATTTCTGGTACACCAAGTGCAATGGAAATTAATTCGAAATTTGTTCTCCAGGGGGCGCTAGGTGACAAAATAGAAAACAGCACTATTTAAATTTCCCGCGCCAGTTACTTTGACATGTTGGATGCTCTTTTGTTCATGGAATGAGGAATCATGGGAAATGTCGTGTGCTTGCACAAAGTGAATCGAGATGAAATATACCTATGATCATCGCATAAAATCCCAATGATCATAGACAATCGCCTTATGAAATCATACGTGAGTGGTATTTTAGAGTACCATCAAACAATAACAGAAATTATTTTTCATCAAAACGACATGAGTGGGTTCAAAATATTGACGATATATATTGGAAAAAAATCACAATGATCGAGCCGACAACAGCGATCTCGGCTTCATGCACGCCCGCATGCACGTCATTCCAAACTTCGACTCGGGCTGCTTTCCATAGTGTGCTGCCTAAGAAATTGTTAAAATTGCACATTTTTAGATTATTTGATACATATTTAGTCTGATTGGGATCATTAACGACGAAGGGATATGATAATTTTGGTGCTATCAGCCGAATGAGGCCTATCGTCGGCCCCTCCCTTTTCACTGCTCCGTCTCTAATCGGCTTCTCATTGGTCATTTCGAGTCTCCGACTCTGGCTGTTTTTGTTGAATATGACAATAAAAATTCCTTATATTTCACACATTCCAGTAGCATGACATGTCTTTATTTTGATTGGGACCATCAACGACGAAGGGACAGGGAACTCTTGGTTTCATCAGGTGAAGTTCAGGACACATCGCTCTCCACACAACGCGACACGGCGACAATCATTGTAGATTTTGTCTTATTTGTTTTCATTTGATAAACCGAGAAGAGACGAATTCTGTCCCGGCCGCGGCTTATCCTTCCTCAAGGAAGTTCATGTTGAACTGTCGGAGACGGTCAAAACACCCTGTTGTATTGAATGGCAAGCTACTATTAAATGGTGGACAGCATCGCCAGATCTATGAAGTTCCATATGCCCTTTCTCACTTCATCCACCAATAGTGACGTCAGTCGTGGATTGGGTTGCAGTGACTGCCTTTTGAGGCGAGCTGTTTTCTTTGGGCCCCTCGTGAACAATAGGAAATCTATTGTTCACGAGGGGCCCAAAGAAAACAGCTCGCCTCAAAAGGCAGTCACTGGGGTTGCCATATTAAAGTGGTCCTAAACCGCCGTGGCGAGTGAGACAACCTCGTTTTCATTTTCCCGCGCTACGCCAGTATGAATGAGCGCCTGTCAATCATCACGTCACGTGATTACTATGGAATTTACTACGCGATCACTGATTGGGCAAGTTCTGATAATTGACAGCTGTGTGACAGCTGATTGTCAAAACAACATGGATGCAACCAGTTCACCGAGTCGAGATTTCTCCTCGATTCCGGGGAGTTTTAGAGGATATATTCACACCTAAGAGTGTTCAATCCGACACGAGTGACACCATTGATGACGATGTCGGCCGGTACATGCATGTATGCCAGGCAAGTTGGTCGTTTCTTGGAAGAAAGCACAGAATTCGCTGACGTTACACCGGCACGGCGGCGAGTTCCGCAGTCCGGCATTATGTTAATAATGCCATACACACAAACAACCGCCTCATCGTCTTAAAACTGAGTTCTTTCTTTATTATGAGCCACTTCGATAATGTCTCTGGACAATCCACAGCCGCTGGTCGGCATTTGCTACCTTTTTAGGCCGCCCTTTCCCTTCTTTCACTTCTCGCTTTGGCATCCTGTCTGCTGCGGTTTGCACGACCATCTCAGTGTTGATAAAACTCAGTGAAGGTAGCGTACTGCGCATGCTCAGAAGCCAGGAGCGGAAATCGGAAGTTCCATTTTCGTGGGCGGTGAAAATGATCGGGTGCAACTTTTGCTTGGCGGTTTAGGACCACTTTAACTCCTTCCCACCCAATGCATCTCAAAAGATATCTATCTCACTTCACCACCAATTGCAGGCCTATCTGGTACCCATTGTCACCAAGTAGGTCTAATACAACATCCATCTCGACTCCTAAGTGATATAGGCCTATTAACCCCCTTCCCATCTGATGCGAGGGTCCGTGATATCGAGTCAGGCGGAGAGTTAGTACCGGACTATTTAAAGCCCAGTTGAGCCAAGGTAGTCATGTTTGGTATCAAACTAAAGGTAATGAAGTGTAGGTTTGAAGTGACCTACTGCCATGACCTAGTGACCTACTTAAAGACCAGTTGAGCCAAGGTAGTCATGCTTGGTATCAAACTAAAGGTAATGAAGTGTAGGTTTGAAGTGACCTACTGCCATGACCTAGTGACCTACTTAAAGACCAGTTGAGAAAAGGTAGCCATGCTTGGTATCAAACTAAAGGTAATGAAGTATAGGTTTGAAGTGACCTACTGCCATGACCTAGTGACCTACGTGAAGACCAGTTGAGCCAAGGTAGTCATGTTTGGTATCAAACTAAAGGTAATGAAGTGTAGGTTTGAACTGACGTACTTCCATGACCTAGTGACCTACTTAAAGGCCAGTTGAGCCAAGGTAGTCATTACAGTCTACAACTACACCTCAAGTCAACTGTCAGCTAAGCGCCAGGCCCATGGGCCTCTTGTTGTGTTTTTGGTTTTGGCCACCTGGAGGCCAAACCAAGAATCGAATCGGACCGAAACTTGGTGTCATAGGTCATCTGACCTAGAGGTATATACGTACCAAGTTTCAGATCAATAGCTCCAGCGGTTACGAAACGTGCCCTGCTAACGGACGACGATGACGGACGACGACGACGGACGCTGACTGACGACTAAAGCTCACGGGTGAGCTAATGAATTGTTTTGGTATGCATCATATGCCAGGCACTGGCAGTGTGTATGATGGGCATTGCACAAACTGACTGCACGGTGCTCCCATCTGCTAACAGTTTATGGTACTAAAGTTGAAGTTTTGGCAAATCACTTCTTCCTGGTGGCTTGCAGTAGTTCTTGCACATTATGCAGTGCAATGGGCTCCATTCCTCAGTCAGGAGACATTCCGTAAAATAAACTGTTATTGAGGATGGCAGTTCCACAAACCTGTCCGATAGCAGTTATAGCAATTTGTGCAATGGTTATGGACAGGATATCCCACCTGGAAGTTACCACACTGATGACAAAACTGACATGCGATCATGCAATGAATGCTCCATCAAATCTTTGATCAGTGTTACATGGGCCTAGTACTACTGTAGGCAGCTTGGAGAGAGCTGTCAATAATTAGAATAAGTTGACTCAATCCTGTAGTGTAACAGGACACCAGTAGCCGGTACCTCAACTTACCTCGTTATACCTAGTGTAATGTAGGCTACATGTATCACCAGCAGGATTTGAATGTAAACAATGGTGACACTCACAGAGCTGAAAAAAATATGGAAAAATTATTCACCAATATCGTGTGACAAAACAATGTACAGTTGACTCTCGTTATACTGCCAGTGGCGGTACCGGTACAACAAGTGTATTGTTGCTGCCAATGTTGAAATGCGACAAAGTCAATTGTCTGTGGTGGTATAACGATGGGCGGTATAATGAGAGTGGACTGTACAACAATACAACATTTTTAAAAAGTAATTGATGTGTGGCCACTGCAGTTGGCCTGAGCCCCTGAACTATACTCATAATCGCAGGCCAACACTTCACTTTGACTTTTAATAGACACAAGCTGCAAGTGCAACAGGCATTGACATAAGGCAACCTGCCAAACAGGAATTATCACTTACAGTTGTTGTTGCAGTGAAACATGTCAAAAACCTGACAGTGACACGCCCGATCAGAAGTGACGAGTTACTCCATGGCACACAATGGAAATCCTATTGTACAATGCGGCACCGCTTCCTTCAATCGATGACCGTTTTTGGGGCATCAGGGATTCTAAACTCATTCCGGCCTATAGGCCTTACCCCACCTAGCACGTGTGAAGCCAGCCAGGCGGAAAGGGCCCAAACATGAGTGCCCCCACTGTACATTCACAATACATTGTGCAATGCATGGCGTGCATTTTATGTAAACATTGTTCAATAAAGTAACTTCCAAAAGCTGGATGCGCCTGAACTACCAGCTACGTGGGAGGCACTATGAAGTGATTAAAATCCATAAATTATTGACCACCGATCGTCTTCGCGATCACAAAAAATCGATGATTAATACACTGACAGTCCATAAACATCATGAAATCACTATCATGGGGCCCTGTCCCATAATTCCCCCTTCTATTGTCTCGATGGTCACGTGCTAGTAATTGACCAACCAGCGTGGGGTTGGGGCGGATGTTTATGGACTGTCAGTGTATTAATCATTGATTTTTTGCGATCGCGAAGACGATCGGTGGTCAATAATTTATGGATTTTAATACCTCCCACGGGACGGAGCTAGGCTAGTAGTTTAGGCGCATCCGGCTTTTGGAAGTTACTTTTATTGGCCAAATCCGTTTACAGTACATAAAATGCACGGCATACATTGCACAATGTATTGCAAATGTACAGCGGGGGCGCTGATGTTTGGGCCCTTGTATCTATCCGTCAAGGCCCCCCCCCCAATTTTAACCCCTTTATGTACCCCTTCATCAACCCACGATCCACCCCACGGGACCCATCCAGGCCGGCAGGCTTGTCTGTTTTTTTGCTGTCGTTAACGATTGTCGTATTCATATATCTTTTGGCGTACAAAGTGCCGTTCCTGCACCATTTTGTCCTTCCATCTGGTGTTACACTACATGTATGCGTTAACCAAAATCACATCTTTTCATTTTCAGGGAGTTCTATTCCTTTGATTAACTGTTACGAACGCGATAACTTTTCTCCGAATTGGTATTTCACATGCTGACCTACCAATGTACCACATGTGCACTAACAACTTATCTGTTGTCTTATTCAGAATGCAAAGCAGACGAGAAATGGGAGGAAACGACGAAACAATGTGTTCCAAGTAGGTACTGATTCATTTTCAGGACCCCATAAATCTGCATCAGTAATGTCTATTTCCAATTTCATCACCCAAAAAATATCATGCAATTACTTGTCAGAAATGGATTTGGCAATTGTAGGGGAAGGGGGGGGGTATTATGGCCATACCAGGTAATATGGCCACCGCTTCTAAATCTGAGAACGTCATCTAAGCTAATTTTGTAGCACTACAGGAGACACGCCTACAAAGTGACACATAGCCGATTTCTTCCAAACAGAAGTTAAATATTACATTTTATAAAAAATCACCCCCTTTCTTACGAAGTTATTTTGAGGCTTAATGGATCGTAGTGGTATCGACTGAATTAGTAAATAATGCACCAGAACGTAATCTAGAAAGATACTGTCCTGTTGCAGGAAGCAACAGTGACTTTGTTGAAAGTTTATCCAATATGGCGGCAAATTCGAAAACCCTGTGCTCTGGGGAATATGGCCATGGGGTGGCAATTTAGCTTATTTCCTTATCAATTTGTTTTTTTTTCAAACAGTGTGGAATTTTTACATTTTAAACAAAGTTTACATTCCTTACATGCCATATGTGATAATTTTATCCAGATAGTGCAGAATTTTTACATTTTAAACAAAGTTAACATGCTCTATGTGATAATGTATTGTTTTGTCAGCTGGGGTAATACGGCCATACCGTGGCCATATTTCACACACCTGTGGGGAATATGGCCAGGATGGGGAACATTTTCAGGGGCCCGTATTTCTTCCATCACTGTAACTCCACAGTTCTCATGTGCGGTGTGCATACCCAACACACATCTGTGTCCATACGTAGTATTTTATTGTAGCTCAGATCTTCAGGCGTGGAGAAAACAGCCCAAGTTCTTAGGGGTGCCATATTACCCCCTTTCCCCTATACTGTCACGTACATTTATCTGCACACATCATTTATCTGCACACAGACTGGTCAAACTCGTCCCCAGTGCGTTTACGTTCCTACAACACCACTGGAAAGGGCTGGCGACTTCAGGAATACTGCGCATGCGCGATATACTAATTTTGAGGCGAATCACACCGAGGCTGGCACCCGCGGCATGATGATGTTCCCAACTAAAACTAAGCCCCTATTCGTTTGAAATTGCTCTAATACTCAAACAACTTCGTGTTTTGGATGTGTTATATGGCTTTTTACGCATATACATGTATATGATATTTTTCAGTCATAGAAAAACGGAATAATGTGTCAAACAAACATTTTGGCACGCTGCCAGCGGTTGTCCAGAAATTTTGGACAAGTCACAGCCCTTTCCAGAGATATCCTCGGATGAGGTAGATCTCGGTACGAGATTGACAGACTGGTCAGGAAATTGGGCAGTGCAGGGGACCGACGGGAGTAGAGATCTACTGCATTGACTGCATGATTGAGTCAGCTTGGAGTTTTTGTAAGATGAAAAACCAAACGTTACCTATGTTTCCAGAATGTGGTAATGACCAGAAGCTGGAAGGAACGAAATGCGTCAATCGTAAGTAACAGAGCTTTGCGCTCTATCCAATGAGTATTACAAGCTGGAAGAAGCGCTGATTCTTTTGTCTCGTGATGTTGTTTGCCTACAATCTACCGTACATGCATCTCCTGCATCGTATTGGAAGCTCTGAATGTAGGGTACATCGGTGGACAAAAATATTAGGACACTTTCAAAATTCTAAGTCATTTTCCTCTTCTGCTTTTCTTTTGTATCTAACCACTATTTATTTTTTCTCATCAATCAGAACATGTTTACCTTGGCAAGTGAGTTATATAATCCCAAGAGAGTGTCCATACCAAACGTTTTAATATAGACATGGGGTTGCTGATAGATGAGTAACAAAGACAATCATGATGTGCTTCATCCATACATGTACTTCTCTTCTCCAATAGCTTTAGCCTTTGAATTAGAGAGGCTTGAATGACACGCATCATAATTGTCTTTGTTGACCGTTGATCAGCAACCCGTTGTCTATAAACTTTTGTATGGACAATCAGAGGAGATTATATAACCCACTTGTCAAGGTAAAAATGTTCTGATCAATAGGAAAAATAATTAGTGGTTAGAGACAAAAGGAAGGCAAAAGAGGAAAATGACTTAGAATTTTGAAAATGTCCCAATATTTTTGTCCACCAGTGTAGCCTACACTGAGCTAGCAACAAAAGCACACGTTTTCATTGAAACTCAGGGAAAAAATCCTCTTTTCCAGGGTGTACTCTTCCTCTCGTGTGGGACGACGATGCTAAAAAGTGCAGTAAGTTAAAATTCCTCCTTTGTTATTAACATGATGGCGATAACCTGTTTTGCGCCGGCCTCCTAATGTGCCACATGTGGACTAACAACTAATCTGTTGTCTAATTCAGAATGCAAAGCAGGCGAAGAATGGGAGGAGACGACTAAAAAATGTGTTTCAAGTAGGTATTTGTTGTCATTTTCAAGACCCCATACATTTGCCCAAGTTATACATGTACACTCTTGTAGGAAAGTAAAAGGACAGCAAGTTTTCCTAAATAGCGCAAAAACCATTGGAGCTACAGCAATGGTATTTGCACCCAATCTGTAGCAACATGTTGGGCATAGAACCGTGGTGTTTTGCAGAAATCAATTTTAATTAATTAAGAGAAAAATGACATTTTATAAAATCACTTTTTTGACAAATTTTTGAAAAATCGTCCGATTGCAAATTTTCTTTCTTCATTATATCCAACTTGCCTGACTGACCAACATCTGCAACTTTTCCTTTTTAAAATCTCAAGAGAAAATGCCTCTTTTGACATTTTTAGCAAAAATAAATCCCACTCACACAGTCATGTAGAAACACCTCTGGGACAGCCCCTCTTTACGGGTTTATAGTCTGAAGTCTAGGCCTGGGGCTGTTCCAGTTCAGTTCTCACGTTATTCACCAAATGAGAAGTGACACGGACTTCAACCCATGTCTTTTCGGTGTAAAACCTCATCAATACCATGAATTGGCTTTTATTGTAAAAAGGAAGTTGCGTCATACTCTCAATATAACTAGAGTCTTGGGAGACCACAGGTTTTGTTGATCACTGTCTGTTATGACGCCAAGATTCCCTGGTAAAAGGGGCTGTCCCAGAGGTGTTGACTGCTTGACTGTTTGAGTGGGATTTATTNTATGTCTATTTCGTTTCCTGCATACGGGGTCATGCACTCAGGGCGTTGGTCAATGGAACCAAAATGGCGGATGGGTTAGGAATTTGGTGAGAATGGCAGGTAAAATGGATTTTATCTGCCCTTTCGGAGTTTACAAAGTGATTCACGTTATGCAGGCAAGTTAGAATATCATCCGTTTTGACATATCATGATTCTTTTTTGTGTTTTCTGTTGTTAGGGAGTGTTTAGGTCTACTTTTTGCCAGTGCTTCGTCAATAGCTGCCTGTAGTTGGATGTACATGTACACCCTTAGTCAATAATAAATGCCCAGCTAATTTTCCGGCATATCTCATTGAATATTTTTCAAAGCCAAGTTTTCTTTTCATGCGCATAATCTAGGGCCACTACGGCCCCTTTTAACACCATAAAACCTGAAATCATTACACAACTGTGTTTTTGGCAAAAGTTTGAAATTTGGCCAAAATATCATGTTTTTTTTAATACTCACTTGTTCGGGTTGAAACATGCACTGTTTTGAAGCCAGTCTGTTTCTGGACACATGAAAATTTTCGGAATGCTAAAATTCCCATTTAAAGCAAAGTTACAGATGATTTTGTAAAATGGTTTTCCCAGTTCTTGCCATTCGTTCCAGACACTCAAGGCACAGGGTTTTAGCATTACCCAGTCGTGAATATTTGTTAGCCCCTCAACCACAAAAGGAGCGACTGACATGGAGTAATGGGCCTCTTGTGAAATTATGAATCGTGTCTCTCACAATAGGCCAACTTGGTGACTGACACACCGGTGTAAGTTGCACTGGGTAATCGTGGTCAACTCCCATTGATGCAGGCCTTGTGACAGTCATAAACACCTGCGTAACCTGTTATTGGGATCAACATAAATGTTTGAATAGGCCCCGGTTTGAATAGGCCTTCAATAGACTTACTGAATTAGGGCACGTGATCGGGGTATTGATAAAATGTGGCTTGGAGTCAACTGGAATTGCAGGGATTTTATTCCACAGAAAAAAAACATCATAAATCGTCACAAAGTTGCTCAATTTTGAATTTAAAAAAATTGTATTGTCCAGAAACAGACTGGCTTCAAAACAGTGCCAGTTTCAACCCGAACAAGTGAGTATTCAAAAAACATGATATTTTGGCCAAATTTCAAACTTTTGCCAAAAACACAGTTGCGTAATGATTTCAAGTTTTATGGTGTTAAAAGGTGTCCTAGTGGCTCTAGATTACGCGCATGAAAAGAAAACGTCGCTATGAAAAATATTCATTGAGATATGCCGGAAAATTAGCTGGGCATTTTATTATTGACTAAGGATGTACATTGTACAGGCTTGACCCTATTGCTAGCCTATGTATGCCTACAGCACTGTACTTGTATTGACCTGTGGATAACTCACCATTCTTCCACCTCGACGGCTTTCACGCGAATGACAGCGACACCTAGGAGGTATTTGGGGTAATGGTGGTCTGAGAGAGGTGTTCGATGAAGTAGTCTAGGAGCTAACAAAGATTTAATGCACATCTCAAGTACAAAAACTTTTTTGGGTTTGGGGGTTAGTTTCTTTCTCACTGACCACAAAAACCCAATTCTTAAGTTCCGTAAATGGTGCGTTTAGAAGATAGAGCCGTTTGAATTTTGGGTACTGACTTTATCATTGGAGCAAAATCAGAGCATTAATGTACAGGGGCTTGGAATCTGATGTACAGCTAACTTTTAAATGGGTGGCTTGGGACCCTATAAATGTATTGCCAATAGATAGAAACATGGGTCCACTGAGACAGGAAAACATATTCTTACGTATTTTATCTTATTGGAAATGATGGTTTTACATCTTTTTCAGAATTCTGGCCCGGCGGCCATTTTAAATTGATAAATTACTGTTTATTGAATTTCTCATCCTATAGCAAATAAAAACAAATAAGAATATGCTAATCTGATTCTATGGACCCATGTTTCTATCTATTGGCAATACATTTATGGGGTCTCAAGCCACCCATTTAAAAGTTAGCTGTACATCAGTATCCAAGCCCCTGCACAAATGCTCTGATTTTGGTCCAATGACAAAGCCAGTACCCAAAGTTCAAACGGCTGTATCTTCTAAACGCACCATTTGCGGAACTTAAGAATTGGGTATTTGTGGTCAGTGGGATAGAAACTAACCCCCAAACCCAAAAAAGTTCTTGTACTTGAGATGTGCATTAAATCTTTGTTAGCTCCAGGTATAAAGGACCTGGCCGTTTGAACTTCATCTACCTGCCGCGCCACGCGCTGTGGCGCGGTGGGTATTTTTTTATTAAGCCGAAGCGCTGGCGTAATGCAAAGATGTCAGCTTTAACGCATCACGCAGCGTAAAACGCACATGTGTACGGTGCCTTAAAGGCCGGTGTCCACGTGGGCGCACTACGCTGCATTATGACACTTCGCCAATTATTTAGAAGCAGAGCGGCGGAAAATAACAAAAGATTTAATGCATCACGCAGCGTAGTACGCACAAGTGGACACCGGCCTTAACTGTGACTCTTATTAACCGTGTCATTTACGTCGCGCCGCATGACTCGCGTAAATAAAACTGTGCTTTTTCACGCCAGTATGTAAGGGGAAGTGAAAGGAGGGAGAAGAGGCCCCCAAAAGATTTTCAGACACAAAACCAAGATGGGGATTTATTATAAAGCATAATACCAAATTGGGTAGTTTTTTTTATTTTATGCCTAAAATTGGTCCTCAAGGAACAATCTTAAAGCTGAACTCCATGAACAAAAACCACAGCGCCGCGGTATGGTGGTCTACAGAAGTGCAAACGCCCTTCGAAACACCTACAGAACATGATAGACCACCACGTATTTGGTGGCGCCACTGTATTAAATCTCAGGCTTTCTATCGAGACACATCAAGAGATAGTGTCCAAGTGACAGAGCCTGGGTAGACTTCGTACAATCCGTAGGAACTTGAGCATGAGGTTGGTCAGGGTTCTTTAGTGCTTGCGCGCAGTTAAAATATGTGGTACAACGGCAATAACTTCGGCATCAAGAAATAATACACCACTCGTCTGAGTTTCAGAAACTCAATTTGGTATCATTGCAAACATGTCACACATAAATCTTATTTTATTTCTTTCGCCATAGTTTTGTTATTTGAATATATTTTCACAGAAACGCAATGTGCTAGATATGAGCAATAATGCATACATGACTCGCGCGATGTGTGTGTATTTGGAGAAAGAATATTTAATTGATTGCGGTAATTATGACCAAAGGGATAATATAAGAATTATCCTCAACCTACACATAATGATATCTGATGACGTTGATATACGTCAAATGTGTGTTGTATTGTTTTTGAATGCATAAATGTTTTCAACTGGTGCTTTGGTAACACCATAAATGTCAACAAGACGTGAATACTATAGAATAGTGACCGACTTTACTCTCTGGTTCGGTAAGAACCTAATGCCTTCGACCTGAAGAAGTCACTGGATGCCATGTCTTGATGTTGCTCTATTGACTGACTCAGGGCGAATACAGTGGCGCCACCAAATAGCCTGGTAGTCTATCATGTTTCGGAGGTGTTTTGAAAGTGCCTTATGGTCGTTTCCATTTTTCTTGACCACCACCGTGGCGTGGTGGTCTTTCTTTAGTGCTCAATCTCCAGTTTTTGTTCATGCAGTTCAGCTTTAAGGTATAAATGGTGACATCTCATCAACTCCTTTCACTTCCCCTTTACTTGCATTTTACATAGATGAAGACGACACAGAATTAAGTCAATGGACAAAGATTTTTTTCATTAAAGAAATTTTCCTATATAAATGGTGGTCAAACTAACCGAAGAGAAGAAAAGCAAAAAAATTGACACACAATATATGACAAATAAAAAGGCAATTTCCAGAGTGTTTGCGAATTTTCGACCCCAACCGGGGTCTTCTTCAGGCTGGAACTTTACAATCCGAAACTCTAGAACAGACTAACAAACTCAGGTCAAGCTAACCGAGTGTAAGATATGTAAAAAAAAATGATCAGAAGCAAAAACTTAAGTAGGCATTATAGATCTAAGAAACATAAAATAAATGCTGGTGAGGTCGCCCCGATTAATGAAACTCCTATCAGTGAGAAATCAATACTTGAAGACGAAGTCAACTTACAACCAGATGAAATCAATAATGATGTCGAAATAGAAAGACTTTTATCTGCTTCTGGTTCTCACGATACTTCTTTAAAACTCATTAAAAACTTTCATAATGCTACAACAATGCAAATTAGGCAAGATACACAATTTAGAAATGTAGGTGACTATAGAGAAGAATTTCGGCAGTTTTTAACTCAGCTGACCAAAGGTCAGCGGAGCTAGTCATATATACATGTATACTGAGTGGCTTCCGTCTGTCTGTTTGTAGGCCGTTAAACCGGCACGTTTCGCAACCGCCAGACCCAGGGTCATGAAAGTTGGTGGAGCCATAGTCCATAGGGAGGGCTCGAAACAGAACAAAAGAATTTTGCGATCTGACCTACATTGTGCCCTCCAGGGAACATTTTCCATAAAATGGAAAACCCCAATAACTCAGTCCAGATGCAATATATCTAACTGAAATTGATAGGGTATAAAGCTTGATTTTTGGTAACCAAGTGCAATGGAATTAATTCGAAATTCGTTCTCGAGGGGGCGCTAGGTGACAAAATAGAAAACAGCACTATTTGAATTTCCCGCGCAAGTTACTTTGACATGTTGGATGCTCTTTTCATCATGGAATGAGGAATTATGGGAAATGTGGTGCTTGCAAAAAGTGAATCGAGATGAAATGTACCTCGCATAAAATCCCAATGATCGTAGTCAATCGCCTTATGAAATCATACGTGAGTGGTATTTTAGAGTACCATCAAACAATAACTGAAATTATTTTTCATCAAAACGACACGAGTGGGTTCAAAATATGACGATATATATTGGGAAAAAATCACAATGATCGAATCGACAACAGCGATCTCGGCTTCATGCACGTCATTCCAAGTCTTCGACTCGGGCTGCTTTCATAGTGTGCTGCCTTAGAAATTGTTAAAATTTCACATACATGTATTTAGATTATTTGATACATATACAGGGTGGTCCAAAAAAAACGGACTAGCATACTTCCACCACCCTCAGTCCCAAACAACTGGTATGAATAGGTAGATAATCTTTCTAGAAGAAAAATAAGACCAAGATATCTTGATTCGGTCCAGTACTTTTACCTCCAGAGCAATTTTTGTGAAGCAAGGTCAGTGATGCCCGCTGTACACGATCCCCCAAAGTTGGATGAAAAAAATTTGACCAGAAAGATTGATCGTGTATGGCGGGAAATTGGATGAAATATTTTGCGTCAATCAAAGATTGATGGAATAGAGCCGGTCCTATTTTTGAAAGACGAACTGATAAATTTGACCGTGTACGGCGGGCATGGATATTTATTGAATGATTAACCCTCCTGAATTAGAGTTTTCTGATTACGAATGTGGAAAATGACTTAGAATTTTGAAAATGTCCTAATATTTTTGTCCACCAGTGTAGCCTACACTGAGCTAGCAACAAAAGCACACGTTTTCATTCAAACTCAGGGAAAAAAATCCTCTTTTCCAGGGTGTACTCTTCCTCTCGTGTGGGACGACGATGCTAAAAAGTGCAGTAAGTTAAAATTCCTCCTTTGTTATTAACATGCATGATGGCGATAACCTGTTTTGCGCCGGCCTCCTAATGTACCACATGTGGACTAACAACTAATCTGTTGTCTAATTCAGAATGCAAAGCAGGCGAAGAATGGGAGGAGACGACTAAAAAATGTGTTTCAAGTAGGTATTTGTTGTCATTTTCAAGACCCCATACATTTGCCCAAGTTATACATGTACGTGTATCCATTTCAGTTTTCTCCCTATGAAAGTTTTGTTTTAAAAGTCCGTTATGTAAGTACTGGTCTGACTGTCGTGAAGGCGAAGGATGACCCGCATTCCTTTTATTCATTTGCAGAATGTAAATCGGGAGAAAAATGGCACGAGAAGACCGAGACATGTTATGCCTGTAAGCATGTTTTCTGTCTTACATCACATGAATCATGTTCCTGAGGCTGCGACTACAAAGAGGTAATCTACGGTATACAAGACTTCAAAATCATGAAGCCATGTTAAGTATACCTCAGCCCGTATTCTAGAAGCCACTTTAGCTGCAAAAGTCCACTTCAACTTTTGTAGCTGCCCTGCAAACAATAGGTAGTAAACCTTATGCCCGGTTGTTCAGCCTTGGCTTAAGCCAGTGTTGGGTCGATCCCGACATAAGCGTGGCTTAAGCCAGACTTATACTTCACTGCACGTTGCGCAGGTTGGGCTTCAAACACAAGCCAAGCTTAAGCCTTTCTTATAATAAACCTGGCAGTGGGGTGGTTATAAGCGCGACTTACAATGGTAGGCCTATTCACTGTATGCCCAGACTTTGTAGATGGCAGAAGCATTGGTTCAGCTCACGTAAGCCACACCTGAGCAACCGCCCACACATTTATTAAGCAAATTGTTTAGCAAAGCATTGGGAAGGAGGGTATTAAGCTAGGCTTCGGTAATCCCAAGTTTAATTCAGGTTGTGCAATGAACTCGGAATTGATTAAACTGTTCTTATGACCAGACATAAACGCGACTTAACGTGAACAGGGGTTGCGAGCATAAAGAGGTCGTAACCCTACGTCAGGCCTAAACCAGGCGTAGTGCAAGGGCCACAACGAGCACTACGCCTGGCTTAGGCCAGACGTAAGGTTACGACCCCTTTATGCTCGCTACCCCTGGAGTTTGAGGAATAAGGTAGGCTCAGGTGAGCCAGACCTGAACAACCGGGCATTAGAGTTAAAGCCGCACTGTATTGAATTCAGAAAGTGCTTACGTCCTCCGACGTTAGTGTAGTGTAAAATGTACTATGATCTATGTGGATACATTACAGCTCTGCCTCCTGTTTATTCAATGTGTGCTGAAAACTAAGCATTGATTTTTGTAAGTACATGTACGTATCATGCAAGCATTTTGGGGACCTCCACGAGGTTATGCGACCTCTACCTGCAGTCTCCAATCACTTTGAAAATACCGTAAAGTTCAATACTGTGAGGC
Source organism: Notospermus geniculatus (assembly GCA_002633025.1). Classification (NCBI taxonomy): domain Eukaryota; kingdom Metazoa; phylum Nemertea; class Pilidiophora; order Heteronemertea; family Lineidae; genus Notospermus; species Notospermus geniculatus. Next base: position 11,460 of record NMRB01003379.1, on the reverse strand, counting down.
TTTAAAGAAGCTTCCAGAATAGGTCCAGTACCTTAAGGGCCGTATGCACCAAAAAAGATCAGATCAAGGATTGAGAACGACTCCATTGAGTCGGTCTCAAATTGTGTGCTGTAACTGGTATGCACCAGAGAAGATCAGATTCAGCTTTATTGATCTGGCTCAGTTGATCTGAGCTCTAACTTGTGAGAAAGGCCTCTGTATTTCCTGCGTGTAATTGCAATAATAACTGGTTTGGTTCCACTGTGCTGAGCTAGATCATCATGGCAGATAAAAATCGCATAGGCCAACCCCAGGGTGTGAAATTGTCAGCAACTCCCCCGGTCAAAGTGACAATACACAAAAAAATTAATATGCAGTTTCAGTTAGTATAAAGTGAACAATGATATTATTCCCTAATATCCCTTATTAAATCAAGGAAAATCAAGACGCTGTCCTTTCTAAATACAGTACCTAATGCGGAATTCATCATAATTATACCCCAAAACTGATTACTATAGTATTACGATCTCGTATAAGTCAGGGGAACAGGGATTATTGGGTTTTCTTCTAAAACCTCAATGATATAAACCATGTCTGGCCACTTCGCCATGGTGAGCAACTTTGCATGAAGCTTGATCCGAAAGTTAAACCTGCCAGTGACCAGGTTTGACTTTTGGATCAGTTCAGACCTTGATCCTCAGTGGTGCATACCAGTTTTCGGTTGATCCCGAACTTGACACCGATCAAAGTTGATCTGGGACCTTATTCACAAAGCCTCCGTAAGGACTTACGGTACCGTAAACATTCCGTAACTAGATACGTGGTATTCACAAACGAACCGTAANAAGTCCTTATAAATCGTCTCAATCATGTCCAAAATGAAATGTGTTTTCCCTGAATTAGTGACACCAGAAATAATCGCATTATGTGGCTCAAATAGGAACACGTTATTGAGATTAGCCTGAGAACTCATTTACATAGGTTAAAAGCCAAAGGTTAACTTTCTCTTGTCAGTCAGTCTTGGAAGAGAAAGCTGACCTCTGCACACCAATCCTTCAACACGTATCCTACAGCACATATCCCATAGCACGAAAGTCTTCCAACATGAAAACCTTCAACACGAAAATCTTCAACGCGTATCCTACAAACCGTTTCCGCGGCAGACTACAGTATATCGCACCTGTGAAATTGATTGCCCACTGCATAAAATGCCCACTGCATAAATTGCGATACTGCGTCGGTTGGTTGTATTGATTCTGCAAACAGCCTGAGTGTGATCAATAATAGGCCTACATTTAAAGTCACCATTTCACCATTAGAACCAAGTGAAATTAGTACCTGGGAATAATAGGCCTATATCTGCTGTGGTTTTAGTGTGAATTTTACCTTGCGAAACGGGTCAAGTCAGTTATGTTAGCATTAAGCTCGGGCACGCGCGTGACGGAAATCTTCCTCTTCCATCCAGATCCTTTCAATTCCCTAATACTTATTAACAACATGAAAATTGAATATCAATGCAAAAAAAAACGTATACGCTCATGGAGCAATAAATTACAAATCGTAATTCACAGGTTGAGCTGGATATTGTGGATAAGTGGTGGCACAAAAGTCCACGCCGGCGACGAACACGAAAATGTCTTGATGAAAAACAAGTAGAATCGGTTCATAACACATCCAGTGGATAAGGGCCGCCTTCCATCGGAGCGCCCCCGCGCGCGGAAACGCCCGAAAGCACCATCCGCCTCCGCGCCGTGCCCAACGACGCGGAAGCAAACAATGCCCCCGAGCGCCCCCGCGCACGGAAACGCTCCAAGGAAAGCTTCCCTAAGGCTATTTAGTGAAGTATATTCAAAACGATAAATCAATCCCTTGGGTAAAAAATTACAACAATTTCACGCATTAGTGAATCATGGCAGGGTAAGGTGCTAAGCCAACTTACATTCATCGCTGTGCGCTCACACAACCGATTTTACTACATGTACATTATGCAATTATATGAAAAAACCAGGGACCTTATTCACAAAGCCTCCGTAAGGACTTACGGTACCGTAAACATTCCGTAACTAGATACGTGGTATTCACAAACGAACCGTAACTTTACGTATTTGCGTAAAGTGTCCCGTAAATTGCTTACGTCCTATTCACAGAGCCACCGTAAGGAGTTACGGTACCGTAAACATCCCCGTAGAGGTTACGGTCTATTCACAAAGCCACCTTAATATACATAAAGGAGCGTCGGCCTCCGTAAACTTACGGGAGGTC
>NMRB01003378.1:38883-57277 GCA_002633025.1 Notospermus geniculatus | reverse complement strand
TCTCGTTTCCGACTGATAACTTAAAAACGACTTGAGATTTTCTTTTGAAATTTTTGGGACATGTTGCTTGTAAGTAGGCGTTGTTTCCTTTCGATATTCAGCGTCATTCGATTCAAGGTTTGGCCAATAGGGGGCTAAATGTGAAAACAGGAAAAGTGCTATTTCTCCTGAACGAATGGACGGATCGTCACCAAATTTTTATCATAGGTATATCTGATGACGATACATAACATAATACCCGGGTTTTTGATTTGACCTACTTTTCAAGGTCAAAAGAGGTCAAAGTTCGACAAAAGTAACGAACCTGCCACAGTTCTTCATTATTTCACCGAGCGTCTTCATACCTTGCATAAACGTGTATTAGAGGGGTACTTTCAAAAGTACCGAGTTTCGGCTCGATCGGACATCCAATATGGCCGCCAGGTGGCGTAACCTGAAAATCTTCTAAGTGCTATAACTCGGGAACGGCTTGACCCAGAGTGCTCAAACTTGATATTTACCTCCCTCTAGATGACCTTTACAAGCACGTCAAATTTCGGCCTGATTGAGGTTCCAATATGGCTGCCAGGTGGCGTAACCCGAAAATCATCAAATGTACTATAACTCATGAACGACTTGACCCAGACCACTCAAATGTGCTATGTGGCTCCCTCTAGATGACCTTTATGTGCATGTGATGTTTTGGCCCAATTGGACATCCAATATGGCCGCCAGGTGGCATAAACTGAAAATCATTGAAGTCCTACAACTTGGGAATGACTTACCCAGATTGCTCATATAACTGATATATACCTCTCTCTGTCATTACACTATTACATGTACAATGTATGTCCAAACGGGTGAGCACATGGTCCATGGACCATTTCATTTTATTCACTAGTCCACTTCGAAAACCTGGTTATTTGCCACGCCCGGCGTGCTTCTTGTTTTATGTAGTGTAACGAGGGCTATCGTTGGTTGCTACTTTGCCTAAGTAGCAACCAACACATTAACACATTCCCCACCATTGACGAGATTTTTCATCAGTTGCTTCAGAACGGTTCCCCGCCGGTGACAAAATTTTCCGGCAATCATAGTTACAGTCACCAAATGATAGATGGAACTACTGGTCGTCTTGTCCCACTGTGCTTTCAATGATCTCATTGAATACGGGTCCTGAAATAGGTCAAGATCTGTTTGTATTGTAGTGTTGTGTAAACAAACATGGCGGCGCTCGGGAGGCATTTTCTCCATTTTTTTGCGAAAGAACGTCGTGTGTATTTCTGAAAATAGCAAATTTTCTAAAACTTGCGCAAAGAAAGTGGTTGGATTTAGAATAAAATGGTTTTTGGTATCAAAAATTAAGTGAACTCGGACCGGACCATGTACAGTACAGCAAAAAAAATTGGCAGTGTAAACCTGCCAAGCATACCCGGTTCAGACCAGGGGCCATATTTATGAAGCCTTCGCATCTTTGTGTTTACACAAATCTATTGTAAGGCAGTCAGTGAACAATAGGGCATGTGCAGCCAAACAATAGATTTGCCTGAACGCAAAGTTGCGAAGGCTTCATAAATATGGCCCCAGAAGTGAACCGTACCGAGACCCGCAGAAGGAGGTGGTCTCAATCCGGACTGAGTACGGTACCCCGACCAAATGTGACCCGTCACAGCTAAAGTAGGCGCATGTCGGCAAGTCAGCTATTGAGACAAATGGGGTTGAAGTGAACAATGCATGAAAATAGGTCAAATTATCGATATCTGTATTTCATCAAAAATGTAATCTACGAGCATATAATTTTAATGTCCTCGGGTCCAAAATAGAATTATTACCTTCTAAGCTTTCTAAATCTTGCTTTTATTGGTTGCTAAGGAGTTTTACTTGCTGCTTTTGTATAACTTTTAATTGCGTTTTTCTGAAAATTCCGGAATTTGGACCAGGAAAAGGTAATGAACTTCAGATGGCCATATCTCGGTCAGTTCTGAGAGTATTCTTACAAACTATACATCATTTTAAAGGGTTTTTAATGTAGAATATGAAAATGCAAAGAACTAAAAATGGACCTCTGGAGACATGTGCCTACTTTTGCTGTGATGGGTCACAAATGTGCTGTGTAAACCTGACGCACGGCAAACTGACCTGAGTTCACTTACTTGGGACGGTATTGAGCATGCGCGTGTTCGTCCTTGCGTCACCCGAGGGAAAACTCAGCATGATTCCGTGCGAGTTTGTCACCTCCACTGAATGGAGAGCGATGCTTCAGGGACATTGAGCGGTGACTCATCGCTGCAGTCTAAATGGTATAAATGAAGTGACCTGGTCCGGTCCGAATACGGTTCACTTCAACTGGTCTGAAATGTTTGGCAGTGTAAACGCGGCTTTTGATCACTTGTACAGTACAGGTCACAATTGATATCCCTACGGCTTCGCATATGTTACTCGTAAGTTACGCGTAACTCACGGCTTTGGTTTCGCGTAACTCGCCAAAATCGCGTAACTTGCCTCGTAAATCACTGCGTAGCTAGCGAAGTTCGCGTAACTCACCTTGTAAGTTACGCGTAACATAGCTCGTGAGTTGTTGTGTGTGACTTACGCGAATTTAGAGTTTCGGGTTGGGGTTGAAAATTCGTGAATTCTGGAGATTGACTTTTTGCTTATTATCATTTTGTGTGTCAATTTTGTGCTATTCTGTATCTTGGATACACGAATTTAGGGATGTCAATTGTGACCTGTACTGTACTTGCGGTTTTGGTAGAAACCTGTAACAGACAATGTATAGGTTTTTATATTCATTGTATATAGCCATAGATGGAATTGAAGAAGAAACAAAGGAACCTGTTTTACTTAGAATAAGTGTCTCTTACATTTTGTTTCGGGAGCAGATCATCAAAACAGAAGAGGATAGTAAAACTATGATGGTTACCAGCCAACGGACTGCTGTCTATTGCCTCAGAGAAAGCGTACCTAAAGTGGACCTGTTCCAGTGCAAACCTTCAGAGCCGAGGCAGAGTTCTGTGAAGACTGAACGTGAAGATAGTTCAGGGATAAAATCAGAAACATCCCCTGCTTCCAAGCTGATGAGGCCATCGAATTATGAACAGGTAGGTTGTTGCAGCCCACAGAAAAATAGATGAATCCCAAATTCCCAGATCTGCGCACTTCCGCTGAAATTGTATACAGAACCTCGACCTGAAACCAGCTGACGTGACGCAATCCATGATTCAGCAATGGTCGACTCTGATGCAACGTCGTCGAAGTCACTGTCGTCACATGGTTGTGGGGTTCTCTGCGTCACGTCATTCAGTTTCAGACCGAGGTTCTGTTTGCCATTTCGGCAGAAGTGCGCAGATCTTTCTCGTTTTCGTCAATTTGGGATTTGTCTATTGTAGTGATGGTTTTCAATCTGATGTCGCCAATATTCTAAACAGACTAGTTGACCGTTGTCCAGCTTGTGGCCTTCATCTTGTCCAAACAATCGACTGCGTCTTTAGCCTTATCCGAATCATGTCATCCTTTCCGTTAATGCATAAGTTATTAATGAATGTGACCCCTACTTGACCTCGCCATCGAGCCAATCAGAACTTGTGAAACAAATCGCCGTCCGGCAATTTCTCTTCTCTTCCCGCTCGAATTTGTAACAGGGATTTTGATTGGCACGTCGATTTGCCTTTGCACACCGATGATTGGCTGAGGCTCTGAGCTCCTCAGAAGTGGGAAATGTGATGGATTCAAACCAGGCTAGATGGGCGTCAAGCCAGATACCGTAGACTGGTGAGAATCAGATGGTGGCCTTGCGGTTGCACATTGACCTGACCAAAACTATTTGCAAAAATTGTTATACCGCAAAGGCAGACCTGTAAGCTGAGCAGAAATTGAGTAGTGCTATTGTTATAGGCTGTGCATGTACATTGAACTATTTTGACTCGTTCATTGGGCATTGCAGTTTACTATAGGTCTACTCTATAGCCCCGTTTACAATGAGGAAAAATAGGCCTAACCGTGCTTGGACCAGCAGGTGTAAACGAAACAAGCTTGCCAGGAACGGTTCCAAACCGAACCATGCCGAGACCACCATTTGGAGGTGGTCTCGGACCGTTCTGAGCACGGATTGGTTTGTATTTTGCTGTGTAAACGATAACGGATCTCGGCACGGTTCCTAAATTGTGTTCTGCACATGCGCCATTCGGAACGACCTGAGGCGAACTGCTTATCTGTCCACTGGGCGGCGCATTTCACCTCGGACACAAGTCCAAGGCAGCCATATTGTTTATCAACAAACCCACGTGACCGACCGTGGGACTATTTTGGCCGAATTTTGGCCTGTTAAGATGTTCAACCTTATTTGCTGGATAAGTTGAGGCATATTATTTATAAACGTACCGATATCTCACCCAATCTGCCAATTATTGATCCAATAACGCAACGTTTCTGTGTGACCTAGTGCGTAGGTGCTGCAGGTGTGATGAGGCGACCGCATCCAAACCCCCAGAAACGCATGGAAATCCTTGCGTGTTCAAGATGGCTGCCTTGGAATTGTGTCCGAGGGGAAATGCCGAGCAGTTGCCTTCGGAAGTTCCGAATGCACCTGCGCGAATTATGAATGACATCATTAATGGGAATTTCTGAGTGATTTTGCATGGAGGCATCCACTTGTTGTTGTTGCCGTTTGATTTTCCTACCTCCGATTGACTGAACTGACTGGAGAGCTCGTGGCACAGACTGACTCCCGCCAAGTTGGCTCAGTTCCATTGTGCTAATGTAAACGGGGCAGATCGCCAGATGACCAAGTGAGCCGGGACCGGTCCGAGCACATGACCAGTGTAAACGGGGCTAATGAGCCATCAATCAAGAAGGTACAAGTCGCACTGATCCTGCGTATCCGTTTCAGGAACCACTATTTGGAAAGCTCGTGTGGGCCCGCTGCGGACGGACATGGTGGCCTGGGGTGATCGTCCGTGGTAACATGTGCTACCTTCGTGCTGCCAAATGTGGAACTTCGTGGGTGTTCTGGTTTGGTGACCACAAAGTCACAGAGGTTAGTATCTGCATCTGCCGTATACGCAAATATTTTCACATGTAAAAATTCCCACGAAAATCAAAGTTTCGCTGCGAATATTGATAGACGCATAAAAGTTTCCCCCAACAGTCCAGTCAGTTCCCTCCCTGCCCTTGACGTGAACATTTATCCACGCAAAACAGAAACAGAATGTTCAATTCGTGAAATATTATCCCGCGAAAATATTTGCGTATACGGTATTTTATTGTTTAACACATTTAGGAGCAGATTTGAGAATCTTCAATTGCAAAAATGGCTTCAGCGGATGATATTTCCCCAAAAATAATTTGTTCAAGACCACCCTAATTTGGGAAACAATGTTTATCGTTTTCCTCATGGAGGATTTTAAAACCCTGTACTGTTTTTAGCTCACTGGGGTGAGCTATTACAATGGTGCAGCGTCCGTCGTCCGTTGTCGTCGTCGTCTGTCGTCGTCGTTGTCCGTTGGCACGTTTCGTAACCGCTGGAGCTATTGATCTGAAACTTGGTACATACAGTTATTACTTATTGTCAGTTACTGCTGTTGGTGCATATCAGCTGAAATTTGCCTAATTTCTCTCCCCAAGTTCTGCTGTTCAAGTCTTTCTAGTGTGTAACGGTTGTCACTGTACACTCGATCCTTTAGGTATTACCAAAGGAAGTAATCTGGGGGATTCAAGTCTGGTGAGTAAGGGGAGCCAAGGATTGTTCGTTCGACGGGATATCAGTCCGTCCCCAGGAAAGTACCGTTCCAGAAATTCCAGTGTTCAGCACAATGGGGGTGCCCCATCTTGTTGTGGAATATGACTGTTTTCATATCAACTGAGTTTGCTTTCTCCTGAGGGCAGAGATGAATCTTCTCCCTTAGCATATCAATGTACCTGTCAGGGTTGACATTTACAGTTTTCCCTTCTTCATCCTCAAAAAAGTATGGCCCTATTATGCCACTGCGCCCTATTCCACACCAGACAGTACAGAGAGGACATTGCGTATGCTATTTCTCCTAGTAGGCCTACCCAAGTATGAAATCGACCACCAAGTTAAAATGAAATCAGTTTCGGCTAGACGGGATAAATTTGACCTCCATATCATAGACAAGAGCAGAGAGAGGCATGGATTGAACACATCATAAGTTACTGAGATAATTTCTGAACTAGTGGGTATTTCTGAAAAAAAATTACACGGTTAAAATTTCTAGATGCGAGGAATATCTGGACAAAATATCAAAGAAAAATATTTAGTAGCAACAAAATGAGGTCTAATCAAAATTAGTCAGTGTTTTTTGGGACACCCTGTATATACCCCTAGGTCAGATGACCCACGACACCAAGTTTCGGTCCGATTCGACTCTCAGTTTGGCCACCAGGTGGCGGAAACCAAAAACACAAAAAGTACAATAACTCCTGAACTAATGACTAGATCATCTTCAAATTTTTTATCATAGGTGTAGCTAATAAGGATACATAACATATGTAACGGGTTTTTGATTTGACCTACTTTTCAAGGTCACAGAGGTCAAAGTTCGACAAAAGTGATGAACCTGCCACAGTTTGTCATTATTTCACCGAGCAACTTCATATCTAGCATAAACATGCATTGGAGGGGTACCTTAAAAAATACCAAGTTTCGGCCTGATTCGACATCCAATATGGCCACCAGGTGGCGTAACCTGAAAATCAAGTAAGTGCTATTACTCAGGAACGGCTTGACGCAGAGTGCTCGAATTTGATATTTACCTCCATCTAGANATCTACATATGGTTTCAGCCAAGTGATACACAGGTCGCACTTTGCAAGCTGGAGGAGTGTATCCAATCAATTCGGGAGTGGATGGCTGTCAATTTTCTCAAACTAAATGATGACAAGTCAGAATTTCTCCTGGTTTCGTCAAAATACCATCTTGCGAATCAGTCCGAGATTAGCTCCATCAATATTGGTGATCATTCGATAACAGCTACTCCCTTTGCTCGCAACATCGGTGCTGTGTTTGATCAGTGTTTATCATTGGAACGCCATGTCAGTGCCATCTGTAAGGTTGCTAATTTCCATCTCCACCACATAGGACTTGTTAGAAAATATATGTCAACAGATGTAACAAGGATGACTGTGCAGGCATTGGTCACCTCCAGACTCGACAGTCTCAATGCCCTGTTGTATGGCCTGCCTGCGAGCCTCATGGATAAACTTCAAAGAGTGCAGAATTGTGCTGCACGAGTTATCACTGGTGTTCGCAGGCGGGACCACATCACACCTGTGCTGAACGAACTACACTGGCTGCGGGTTCGTGAAAGGGTCGAGTTTAAGGTACTGATGCTTGCATACAAGTGCATCAGCAGGACCGCTCCAAAGTACCTCTGTGACCTGGTTGAAATCCATCAACCCAGACGTACCCTAAGGTCATCTGAGGGTAGACTGTTAGTCCAGAAGGTGGGTAGGACAGTTACCCTTGGAGACCGAGCCTTTTCCTGCGCTGCCCCAAGGTTGTGGAACCAGCTCCCACTCAGCATCAGGCAAAGTGAAAATATCACAGAATTCAGGGGTAGCCTGAAAACCCACCTCTTTCAACGTTACACTGACAGTTAGCTCCATCAGATATCTGATATGCTGCCGTGTCACTGATCACTTTTGGTGGATTTTGGCACGAAAAGTACCCCAAAATACAATACAATACAATACAATGACTTGACCCAGATTGCTCACAACTGATATGTACCTCCCTCTGTCATTCTCCATGACTGCGCATGCGCAACGTAGTAGAACACTTCACAAAGCTCTGCTATAAAATGTCGGATTTCTGAATACCAGTCGGGTCAGGAGGTTCGTAATATGTGTCAAGTGGAACATTATCCCTTTGTGCATCATTAGAACACGAACATTCGTCAAGTTTTGCAGTTCTTTGGTACCAATCGGGGTGAGAATTAATCGATTTCACGACCGGTTTGGAACTCAAACATGGCGGAAAACAAAATGGCGGACGTCAATCATGTCAATAATGGATCGAAGGTGAATCCGAATGTGGTCAATTCGGACCCAGGACCAGACTCCACGATCACGACGAACTCGAACGGGCAGGACCATAGGAATATGCGGCAAACGAACTATAAATCAAGGTATGAACTGATGCTGAGCCAAGTAAACGCGCAAGTTTATGATCTCAATTTATCTGAGGAAGAGAAGATGTTCGTGAGTCGTGTTTTACCTGTGGTGCCCAAAAGGCCGACCACGTCGAAGGCGAGTTCGAAAGCTGCCAAAGCTGAGTTTGAAAAGATCAACCCCTTGCTTTATGCACCTTCTGCCAAGATGGTTGCTTTTCATACGAAATATAACCGCATGCTCCCTTGGATGCTGGCACTGAAACGCAGGTACGGTGTGTCAGGCAGGACAACTTCGCCAGACTTTAACTTCACTGAGGATTTATCAGTCATTGATGATGTAAACCACAATGCTGAAGGAAGGAAATCGAATAATAACGTAATTCGTTTCCAAGTCTCGGATAATCTTAGACAGTCGGCTGAATCAGATGGAGTACTTTTCACAGTAAATGTGTATTTGTCAACGTACCTGATTACAGTTCAGGGGAACTTCTTCCGCCAGTGGTCAGACAATGATTTCGATCAGCTTCGCACACTGGTGGACTCCCTGGTTGAACTTTGTAATTCAACATTACCAACAAAAGCAACTGTAGTGGGTAATGTGCAGTGCTCTGATACGTGTAACTCAAACATCAATAACCCGTTAGTAGACAAGTGCAGCACACCATCAGCTGTCGCTCGTAGCAGTCCAGCATCATCTGAAATCAACTCCCCGGAGCTTCCAGTGATGGACAAGATGGACAATAGGTCTAACCTTTCATCAGATACTGCCTGCTCTACACCAGTACAGAAAAGGATTTCGGGCTCTGAGACGCCAGTTTCTGCTGCTGTGACTGTTCCAATCGGTGCAACACCTATCCAGAAGCTGAAGTCCGGTCCTGCAACTCCAGCTTCTGCAAATCGATCGTATCGCGATGCTGTTCTTGAATCGCCAACGTCTGTAAGAATTAAAAAGTTAGAAGATTCGCACGAAGCATTTATCGTTGCATTCCAGAAACTGCAAAAAGACGTGGCTGCACAAAACAATGAACTTGCTAGGGTGTTGAGCAATATGGACCACATGGCAAGACGTCTGAAAGAAGTTGAGTCAAAAGCTGACAGGCTCCTGGCAAATCTGTCCACTGCTCCCACCCAGCGATCAGATTCCTTGATACAAGACACAGTTGCAGAAATAAAACGTGAACAAAGTGCCTTACATGTCCGGTTGGCAGAATCGAAAAACGAGTTGAAACGTTTTGACAGTCTTCACACTCGACTTTCAACTTTGGAGCTGAACCTGCTGAAAGATAAAACCAATACCGGTACAAGTTCTTGTCCTCCAGCTGCACCTCGCCTACCTGTTACGTCTGTCATGCCTACTACATGTACGACCAGTTCTGTCTCATATTGTCATCAACCATGCCAACCCACCACAAGCATTCATGTACCTGCATCGGTTAGTTCGGCCTCTTCCAGTCAACAGTCTTCTCATGTTGACGTTCCCACATCCAACAGATTCGCTGCATTGGATCCTTCTCCTTCTCGAGGACCTGATGCAAATGAGGAAACAAGTGATGCTGATGTTGGTAGTCAGGGCCAGGACAATTTCAAACAGAGTACAGCTAGGGGATCTCGGGCAGCTGATTTGATTGCTGATTACCAAACAAGCAACGCGAGGATTCTAATTGGGGCATCAAATACGAAGAAGATTAAGCCAGAACTCCTATTTCATTCGAGGAACAGTCTCTGCATCTCAGCCTTTACAACTCGGGAGGCTGAAACTACTATTGACTGTCTCTCTTCTGTGCCACCAAAATGTATTGTGTTTCATGTTGGAACGAATGATGTCACACGTGAGAACGAAGACATTGTGAATGACTATTACCAGCTGTTGACTAGTGCTGTAGATAAATATCCGGACACCACTTTAATTGCTTGTGAGCTGCCACCCCGCTGTGATGATGAATACCTGCAATCAGCAACCTCCAAAATCAACGATGACATTAGAATCATGTGCAACCAACTGAACATTGCCGTGGTGTCATACGAAAACTTCTATTCACCTGAAGGAAAAATGTTGGACTTGCTCTTCCGTAGAGACGGTTATCATCTAAACAACTGGGGTGTACGGAAGCTGTGCGCTAATATTAGCAAGGTTTTGAGAGACACTGGTGTCAATCCACCAATTAATCGAAATTACGAATCGAATCGTCGAGCTAGCTCTGCCTCCTCTGGTGATCGCTACTCCCAAAACGACCATAGAGACTCAAGGCGTGGAGACCAGTTTGATCGCAATCACCACTACAGAAGACCTAGTTCTGGTCATGATCGTCCCTACGAAACCTACCGGAATCAAGGATACAGAGACCATAGACGGACACGAAAATACCGAGACAATTATTATCGTCAGAACTCTTCGAAACATAGATACAGATCACACGAGAGTTACCGTGATCATAGACCCAGGTATGATGACAGATATCGCGAAGACCATTATAACTATAGGAATAACCGTAGGTTCCAGAGTGATGATGAGCCCAGAGAGCATCGATCCTATTACCAAAGCCATAGGATGAGGTCTGACTCTTCCCGCGGTCTCTATTAAATAATCTGATCAAGCAAAACAGTGTGTGTTTTCAGGCATTGACTCGGTTCTTTATGTGACCTAGAGCATAGAATCTCACATCTTATCTGCCAGTTACCTTATATTTTATGGACATGTATACATATAGTTCTATATTTTACTGAACTTGTGATGAATATTGTTTGACTGCTGGGTCTAAATCATTTTGGGATTTGGTTTCATATATTATCATTTATTCTTCGTTCTGCCTATTCTTGATCTTCTGATCTTGGTCACAAATTTTTATACATGTAGGTACCTGTGAATCTCCTGACCCTCCTTTATGTAGGTGATTGATAAATGTCCACCTTCAAGATCTCTTCGTGGAATATTCAAGGTGGTTTTGATACCAAATTGTACGATGGTGATTTTGTGCAATATCTGACTTCGTCAGATTTCATTTGTCTCAATGAGACATGGTGTACATATGATTCTGTAGATAACCTTCATATACCTAGAGATTATGTCCATTTGTATAGTTGTAGGAAAGGTAATCAACAGGGAAGGAATGGTGGTGGTACTTCTGTTCTTTATCATGAAAAATTCAAAAATTACATTCACAAGCTAGACACCATTAATGATGACTTCTTATTTTTCAAGATTGACAGGAAACTTTTGAACTTTGATCTTGACTTGTATGTTGGGGCAATTTACATTCCACCGGGAAATTCACCTCATTACAAGCTTGATGGTCCGTCCAATCATTTCACTGATTTGGAGAGTGAGGTTGTTAAATATTGCAGGTTGGGACATACCTTACTAATGGGTGATTTTAATAGTCGAATTGGCAACTTGGATGATTTCATTGTTGGAGACTGTGGAAAATTTCTACCTTGTTCTCTTACTTACCAAGAAGATATTGCTACAAACAGGTTGTCACAGGACACTAAAACGAATTCATTTTGCAAGGATTTGCTAAATCTTTGTATTGGTGGTAACTTGAGAGTGCTGAATGGTAGGATTGTGGGAGATTATTTAGGTAAAATGACATGCCATAAATATAATGGCTCAAGTGTGGTTGATTATGGTATTGTGAACTCAGCTCTTTTGGATAACAATGTAATTAACTCCTTCTGTGTTGATCCTCTCACCCCATTCTCAGATCATTGTTTAATTTCCACTCAAATTGTGTCTGAATATCAGGCCCCAACAGCCCTACTAGAGAATGAGACAACTAAAATAACAGTAACACCCATCACTGAGAAAAGCTCATGGAGAGAGGGAAATAGCGTTCACCTTCAGGGTGTTTTAGCTGATAACCTCAAACAATTTGAAGATTTCATATACGGCGTGTTCACGCAATGGGAGACAAAAATGCATATTCCTGAAAAATCCTCTATGAGGCATTCTACTCGCTGGTTCGACAAAGTTATTCGCTGGCTACGCCATTTTTCGCCTGGCGGCGAGCCCAGGAACCATTGCGTCTAGCATGACCTTAATAGAGCCATGTGCAACCATAGTCTGTCTTTCTGCCTGCCTGACACGATTATGTAACAACACACGTTTGCTCCCGATACCCATATCACCTCGTGGGTCATGGGGTTGCTCTCTGCGGGATACCTTATATAAATAGAGATGCTAATTCTGGAGTCAGGATGGTAAAATCGTACCGGTCGGGTTCTAATGGTTTTTCCAGTTATCACGACCGGTTGGTTGGGAGGTCAATTTTAGTGGCTTGGTAGCGTCATTTCCTGTAGGAAAATGTCACATCCCTCGCAGCACCATGCAGCAGATCTTCAGTATCTTGTTGATTGAGTCATAACAAAAATTCATAAGCGAGTTGATCGCCTTATAAATTTTTGGTAATGATGTCAGCGGTGAAAAACCTGGCCCCATATTCATAAAACTACTTAAGTCCAAGTGTGACACTTATCCTTTGCTCAATGCAAATGATAAAAGTGTCACCATTTGACTTAAGTACCGGTATATTTATGATTATGGACCCTGATGCACCAACTTTTTGCAACAGACAGTAGGCCCGGTGTAAAAGTGGTCTGTCAAACTATAGGCCTTCAAAGGAGGATACCTGTTGGAGGTTGGCCTTAAAGCGATCTGGTCGTGCCAACCAAGGCATCTGAATAGAGTAAACAAATGCCGCCATCTTGAATCTTACTGTAAGCCTACTCACATTGAGGATGATTTTTTGCCAACCAAGGGCATATTTGTGCAACTGCTGTAGCTTTACTGTCTTCGAATGGCATTTTGGACACGGTCAACTGCAAGTCTAGGCTTATCTAGGGATGTAATCTGCAAAAATACGAAATTTGTAATTTTGAAATGTGAATTTCATGAGCGAAATTATTCTTAGTGTCATTTTTGACTGCTGCAACTTATTCCCTTTAAACCATCCATGTATAATATTTGTTGATTTGTGCATGCAGGTGGATTTAGATTTGATTGTGGGGTGATATTGTAATATACTGTGGTTTCGGAGTTATGCCGGACTGGGGGCGGTTAGGCCTAGCCGTACTTTTGGGGAAGGCATGGCCCAAACAAAAATGATCTGGTTTAGGGGCATGTCTCAGGATCATTCATATCCACCCTCACCACAATTTCAGTCCACAGGCCCAACCCCAAATCCCCCAGAACCAATGGGTGGATATGGAGTCGAATCCGGCATAACTCCGACACCACAGTATATTTTATATACGTGTATACTACTGTATAGCCGTGTTCACATCTCGAGACCGATCTGGGATCGAATTCCCCAGTTCGCATTCGGGAATGCGCATTGGCTAGGGCAGTCTAGCTTAAGGCGTGTTCACATTAGTGATCTGAGACCGGCCTAAACAGTTAGTGCGCATTAAGCGTTCACACTACGAAGTTTTTAATGCAATCTCGGGCCGGTCTATCGAGTCAGCTTCTTGTAGCGATCTCAGGCCGATTCAGCTACCCTAGGCCGGTCTAGACATCTGTCTGAACAGTTTGGAGCGATCCAGTCAGCACGGTGACACTACATGCCAAACTGCTCAGACACATGTCTAGACCGGCCTAGGGTAGCCAAATCAGCCTGAGATCGCTAAAGAAGCGGACTCAATAGACCGGCCCGAGACAAAAACTTTGTAGTGTTAATGCTTAATGCGCACTGACTGTTTAGGCCGGTCTCAGATAGCTTTAAAGTGCTAATGTTAACGTGCCTTATGGTATGTGCCATACAGGTAATATGTGAGGCGGCCTCAGACATTTCGGATGTTGCTGAATGATCAACAAGGGTTGAAAGATTGCTGTGCATTCATCTGTTTTCAGCAACTGAAATGTGCGGGTCATTAGACTTCCTCAAATGTGACATCCGATGGGTTTTCCTAGACTGCCTCACATAACTGGACTAGATGATGTTCAGAATTTAGGAAAATAGCGTTGGCCTCACTTTCATCAGTTATGACCTGGTTGATAGTCAATGCTGTGTTGAACTGATGGAAGAATTGGCTGTGATATATCGGGTGGGCCAAAAAAAACGCATCGAACTTCAAATCTTGATTTCTCAACAACTGTCTATTATAATTCAATGAAATTAGAGACCGTATCAGTTAAAGATGTTTTGTTTAACATGTAAAAATTTTGTATTGATACCTTTGGTATTAAGACCGTACCACTCAATATAAAAATCACTGTAAAAATATGTGATTCCGGAATCGAATAAGATACGAAAAAAACTGTCCCGAACTTCAAATTTCTATTTCTCAATAACTCTTCACCATAACCCAATGAGAATTCACTCAATACTGTTCCGTGGCTATGTTTCTAAAATGTGAAAGTTTCAACACATTATCTTTGGTATTAAGACTGTGGCACCAGATGTAACAACCATAGTAATCATTCGTCATATTTTAAGAGACAATGGTAAAACTTCGAAACGCTCGATTCCAATATGGCGTTATAGTAATGAGAGCCACAGCGTAGATATTGAAGTTATTGGATTAATACTTTTACACATTAGAGGCAATATCATGGAGCACTGTTAGGCCAAATTTCATTGAGTTATAGTAAAGCGTTTTTGAGAAATAAAAATTTAAATTTCGGGGAGTTTTCATCCACCCGTTTCTTATCGG
This sequence comes from Notospermus geniculatus, assembly GCA_002633025.1. Lineage (NCBI taxonomy): Eukaryota > Metazoa > Nemertea > Pilidiophora > Heteronemertea > Lineidae > Notospermus > Notospermus geniculatus. Next base: position 42,521 of record NMRB01003378.1, on the reverse strand, counting down.
ATTCCGGAATCGCATTTTTTTACTATGATTTTTAAATTGAGTGATGCGGTCCTAATACCAAATGTATCAATGCAAAAATTTCACACGTTAAACAAAACATCTTTAAATGATACGGTACCAAATTTCATTGAATTGTAATGGACCGTTGTTGAGAAATCGAGATTTAAAGTTCGATGCGTTTTTTTTGGCCCACCCGATATAATCAGTATATTAGCACAAAACTATTAGGGCTCGTACCGGCACTTTAGATAATGAATCACAACTTTATTATTTGCATGTTCATTGTTTTTAAACATGGATATTTACTTTATTTTGAACTTTAGGGACAACATACCAACCCACCAAATTGAATGCTTTCGGTATCAAGCCACAAACAAATAGCCATAAGACGAAGAAAGATTGGACATAAATAAACAAACAAAATGTAAATTAACAATGATGTTCGTGGCCTGCAAAAATACCCATCTTTAAGTACCGGTAAGTATGTGCGAAGGTGGGGGGGGGGGGCAAAGAATTTGGGGCTCGTTTGCATTGCATGTGTTTGGTGGGGGTTGTTGTTCATGTCTTGAAGATTTTGGATCTTTGTATGGAGAGGAGACATTTATATCCTGTTCACTTTATTATTATGTTTAAGACACACTTTAATATGTTCATTTATCAACAAAAGCTCATTCAGTATTTTACATTTATACATGACAACAAACAAGCATCAAAATATGAAAATCTCTTAATAAAAATGCTTAAATTCTATAATTAGTCTTGTTGATTTGTTTCGGTCTTGTAAGATATGATGGATCGTCTTCATTCAGCAAGAAAGGGTTGCAGAGGCTGATATGTAATCAAAAGTTTCTGAGAAATGATGACAATACCCAGAGGAATCAGAACCAGTGTTGTTTAGGTTAGGGCCGCTTATACCCCCGTCGCACTAGAGGCAGAATGAGCAGGAATGCCGTTGGAATGACAATTCGTAGTTCACTCGAAGAACATTCTAAAAATTCTGACTGGATTCTGACTGCATTCCTAATGTTCCGGCGGCCCATTCCTGTGGTCTGTCAGAATGTCTTGGACATATTCGAAATTATCGAGGTGCATTCCAAGTGTCCTTCGAAGCTCTCCCGAATCCGGCTCGAATTTTGCAAACTTTCTCATTCCGGCTGGTTCTGCTTGATTCCTGCTGATTCGAACTAAGTGTGACGGGGGTATTAGAGATATGAGTACATGTAGGCCTTGGCCTGTGTGTGGATCTAGTTGCAGCGTCGATAACAGTGGGTTGGCATATGAGGTAGCCTACGTTCTGCTCTAAGTTCTCGAATGCACACACACCCGAACCATGGAGAGGTGGTTTGGGTGTGTGTGATACACGCTCCAACTCACGGGTAATACATTCGAGCCTACCCGGGTCTTCACTTGGGGAAGATACCGGTACGCATGTGCAGAAAACACAAAACAGGTGTGAGAGCAATCAACTCGAATGCAAGTCCGCCAAACAAAGCCCACTATTGTAAGGTTATATTTGAATGCGCGGACATGGTCTCAATTGCCACATATTCTAATCCCTCGCTGAACAATAAGATCGACTGGACTTTGGATTAGCGGGACGTTGATCCTGTCACAGTTCAGGAGGCAATACTGGTCAATTTTGTCAATGGCGGTGGTAAAAATAACGTCATTAATCCCTCAGGCCTCTCAAAAGCCAATTTCCCTATATAGGCTTACAGAAAACACCAATGAAATGGCGTTCCGCTCAAGATTTTTGAATGCTCCGCAAGGTGGCAGCATAGCTGCGTTCCGGGAACATTGCGTCAAGAACAAGGCCCTGAACATGAAGGATTGATCAGTCACACTGCTGAAAATTGATACTCTGGCTAGTTGGAGGTCAAGGAAGACAATAGTGCTGGTATCTTCCTGATAAGACAAGCAGGTGCGGAGGCAGTTATGTAATTACAATGTATCTGTCTTGAAAAAAGAGGGCAACACCAAGGACAGGCTGAGGTAAAAATAGTGCCAATGGCACTGTGCCCGCTTGGCTTGGGAATCATCAGCAACCCACTAAAAGCCATTTAGGTACAAATATGCCAAATTGCCATATAAACGTCCTGACTGAACATGCACCTCAGTTTAAGGTTACAACAAAGCTTAGCTGATAAAAGCAACTACTGTAAAACGGGAAATTTTTGCGGATGGTTTTTTTCGCGCACTCTCAGTATTTCTGCCCCAGAATAATATTTTGCGCCTTTATAATTTGCGGACAGCTTGGCGCCGCAAAAACCGCAAAATTAAAATGCATTGCAACAAATTCACAGAGCCGTAGACGTGATTTTCACCTTACCTTAAATGAAGGTGAAAACCCTAGATAGGGTTAGGGTTATGACCCTAGCTTTTACTATCTCGCGTCAAGTCCCTGTGGGCTCATCTTCAGTTGACGCGAGTATCGGATGATCAGAACACTATACTGAATGTGGAGTTTACCGAGTTGCAAGTTTCAGCGCAATTTATTGGCAAGTACTAGCATTATGCAAATTGTGTCTTATTTTTGCGGTCGTGCCGACAATGTTGAATGGAAAAAATGTTTACGCGTATTAAATTTGCGGATGTGATAGGACCGCAAAGACCGCAAAATTAAAACGTCCGCGAAAATTTCCCATTTTACAGTATAACAAGATGGCCCCCCTGACAGCCAGAGTGCAAATTAAAATATTTAAGGGGCACACAGAGGATACTGGTACCTAGATTCACAAACAAACAAGGTTAAATCACTCTAGGCCAAACACCAGAAAATGGGGGGTATGGGAAGTTGCTTAGCCTATTTACTAGTTCCTTATTGGGGCAGTTTTGAATAAGGAACTAGGAACTAGGAACCAACTTCACTTAGGTGAAATGGGACATGTTCGGAGCTTTTTTCACAGTTGACTGCAACTTTGAAAAGAAGGTCAAATCAATAACTCGAGTATTATGTTATGTATCCTCATTAGATATACCCTTATAGAAGACGATCCACCACTTTGTTTGGGAGAAATAACACTTTATGTTTTTGGGGGTTTTGGCCCCCTAGTGACAAAGTCAAGAATCAGAATCAGCGGAAGGGAACTTATGTGGTTTTTAGCTCACTCGTGAGCTTTTATCGTCCTGTGGCGTCCGTCGTCGTCGTCCGTCCGTGTTGATAAATCGGTCATGTGCACCAGTTTTTCCCTCCAGCAAGACCTTGTGGTTCAATTTTTTCATGTAAACATATGTGCAGAGGCAAGTCGTTTTATTTCGCTATATTACAACCCTGTGAATCATAATTTGTTATCATTAAAAAATAGGTGCAGAGGCAATTTATGTCCAACTTAAGTGCTCGGATTCCATTCACAAAATGGACGTCTGAGATCTTGTGCACATGTGCACATGTGCACATGTGCTGACTTAAAAAGCCATCCCTGTGAATCTTCCTGGTGCAAATATTGTCCCTTGCCAGATCAGGAACATGACTGCTGCTTATTCAGTGCATTTGAAGGCCCATTAACAGATTTATTTCTTGTGCACCAATTTCTTCTGCACCAGTTTTTTTTCTTCTGCACCAATTTTCACATGTGCAGAAGACCATCTTATAAGAAATAGTATGTGCACAAGAAAAAAGATCCATAATCCCGATTCAT
>NMRB01003378.1:19883-37949 GCA_002633025.1 Notospermus geniculatus | reverse complement strand
ACTGTGGCAGGTTCGTCACTTTTGTCGAACTTTGACCTCTGTGACCTTGAAAAGTAGGTCAAATCAAAAACCCGTTATATATGTTATGTATCCTTATTAGCTACACCTATGATAAAAATTTGAAGATGATCTAGTCATTAGTTCAGGAGTTATTGTACTTTTTGTGTTTTTGGTTTCTGCCACCTGGTGGCCAAACTGAGAGTGGAATCGGACCGAAAACTGGTGTCGTGGGTCATCTGACCTAGGGGTATATATGTACCAAGTTTCAGATCAATAGCTCCAGCGGTTACGAAACGTGCCCTGCTAACGGCTAACGACGACGACGACGGACGACGACGACGACGGACGACGGACGCTGCACCATCGTAATAGCTCACCCCAGTGAGCTAAAAATGAATTAAATTGAAAACCCGTATGATATGTGGTAGTGTAGTATGTAAACATTGAAACGTTTCAAAAGAAACGAGCCAAATGAAACGACCCAAAATGTTTTTAAAAATACGAAAAATCATAACAAAAATACCAAAAACCTTTATTATTTCACATTGTACGAATAGAGGAATGTAGATTACCCGATGCCTACATGATTTTTATCATCATTTTAGCTTTTTCTGCGATTTCTTAGCCAGATTTAGGCTACACTGCGGGGAACGCTGTCACATTTTCCTCTCGCCAACCTCGCACCCCTCATAATGGAATGATCGGCGTACGCTAATTGGTTGGAATGCTCATGGCTTATTATCTATTCACAACTCGCATGCACATTGTGTTACAAACTTTGCCCAATATCAAAAACGATATATTTTGAAGACGTTTTGAGGCCTCACACAAATTCCTCACAGAAAATAACCATGGGGAGTGACATATGTATAGAGAAAGTATATGATAAAAGGTATTAATAATCGCAGAGAGAATTTCTGAAGCGACGACTTCCATATTTGGGATCGGAGACCTTGAACATAGAATGAAAGGGAAGCGTGGTGTCATGTAAACAATAACAACACGTGTGTTTTGAACGGGAGACGTGTGTTTTGAGAGATTTTAATGCTATTATGCCATGAAAGTGCCAAAAATGAACTGGAAATAACAAAATTACACTGTTTCTGCCATGCAACTTCAGATTTAGCATGTTTTTTGGGTCGTTTCATTTGGCCCGTTTCTTTTGAAACGTTTCAAAGTTTACATACTCGCATGATATGTTATGTACCCTTGCTAGATGAGCCTACCATAAAAATTTCGTGAAATTCCATTCAGTATTAAAGGCGTGATCGCAGTTTTTGTGTTTTGGCTTTCGGCCCCCTGGTGGCAAAGTGGAGAATCGGATTTGGCCGATTCTTTCACGCGACACACCTTTGGCCCGTGATACATCCCTCCACCAAATATGAATCCAAAATCTTCAGTCGTTCTTAAGTTATAGAGCGGAAGGGACTAGTAGCGGCGAGCACCGAGCGGCGAGCGCCGAGCGGCAGAGGCGCACGGACGGACGGTATTTTCAAGTCCCCCGAGGGCTCCGGGGGACAAAAAAATTTGACAAAAATCCATCTCTTGGTTTGGGCGATAGCACTTTCAGTGATTTTGGCTTTGGCCCCCTAGTGGCAAAGTTAAGAATCAGATTTCACCAAAATTTTGTCTGTAAGTTGCTATAACCTAGAGGTATACGTGTACAAAGTTTCAACACAATAGTTCAAACCATTATCAAAATATAGCCGTTTGAAACTTTTCACAAAATGCCCCCTGGAGGCCAAAATAGGAAACCAACGGTGCTCAAAATCGAACTCGATGTGGACCTTAGGCCCATAAATACACCCACCAAAGACCAAAAAGATTCGTGAAAAAATAAAGGCGCTAGGGCACTAACAAACCAAAAGTTTACGGACGTACAATGTATCGCCGGACCACCATACGGACTAACGCATCACAGACCACCACTCAATGACCCCAACCAAAGCATAAGCATAAGCATAAGCCCATGACCGCGAAAATAACACGCAGGCGAAAATTTCATGGCTTACAGTAACCCTTTCTTGCTGAATGAAGACAGTCCACACGTCAATCCCGAAACAAATCAAATCAAACAAAACTAAGTACATGTATAGAATTTAAGCATTTTTATTCGGAGATTTTCACGATATTTTGAAAGGAACAGCTGGTTGCTAACCCATACGCCTGTTCCCCATCCAGGGAGATTTTAACATGGTCTTAATGAAACCTCCTGCTCCACCTAACTGAACAATACATGTACCGTATGTGATTTTCAAAATGGCTTAGAAGGCAATTCTGTTTTGTAACTGTGCACATAGAGAGATGAAATATAAGAATCGTTGACTAGATTCGCTATGGCGTATCACTGTCATAGGCCTACATGTAGGTATTACACGGATTTGTGACCCGTCACAGCAAAACCCATCTTAATTTGCACAAGATATGAACCAGGATGAACCAAAATAACTCCACGAGATAAAGGAATAAATGTAGCCTAATCACTCAGATTTTACAAAAGACAGACAATATGCCTAGGCCTACTGAAACGGACAAAAAGTTGGTCTTAACCTGCCAACTTCAGAGCAACTTAATCCTGGTTTTGCAGTGATGGGGTCACATTTGTTCATTACTGTACAAGAAATATGTGAGGCGGTCTAGGAAAACTGGGGCGTATTTGAATCCCTGTTCTTGACCACACTCGTGCTGACCCAGTTCATGTAGTTGTTGACTCAACTTGAACGGCAGTCTCGAACGCCGAGAACGCAACCCGTGTTGGGTCAAGAACATGTTCTTCTCACTCCCCACTCAGCGGAGGGTTGAAAAGAACACATTCTTGGCCTGACTCGGGTTGCGTTCTCGGCGTTCGAGACTGCCGTTCTCAAGTTGAGTCAGCAACTACATGAACTGGGTCAACACGAGTGTGGTCAAGAACAGGGATTCAAATACGCCGTTGATGTCAGTGAATGATTAACAAGGGCTGTCACATTGCCTGTACACTGACATGACTGATCTGCTATTGTTCACCCGTTACGAAGTGCTCTTCAGGTATTGAAATGTGTGGGTTCACAAAGGTCATTAACACATTCCTTAAATGTGACGCCCGATGGGGTTTTCCTAGACCTCCTGACAAGTGGTGACTGATGACTCTCAGTGGACTTTGCAATATAAATTGACATGGCAGGGGGGTAAGATTAGCATAATACAATGGCACTTCTCTGAGCAGATACCCCTGCCACAAGAAGATACCTCCATATTAAATAGGACAGCAGCTTCAGTTCTGAATTGACCATTTCTATTTATTTTAATGTCAGTAATCGGGGCAATTTTCAAGGAAGGACAGCATCCATTGGTCCCAAAGATGTCCTCAATAGAGAGGATCCACTTCACATGAACACCATACACGTAGGAATGGAATCCAGATCCAGATTTCTTTAGACCCTGTCACAAGCCTTTCAATTACATAGAATTGGCTAGACCCTGTAGTTTTAATAATGTGAGCTTTTATACAACGCTCTTTTACGGCATTGCAGTGTCAAGGGCGCTTCACATTATTACCCCAGCTATAGGTCTGTTCATTCCAATTTCAGTTCTCCACTCCATGGGGAGTATTAAAGCCCCGGCAGCCGATTTCAGCACTTTTGGACTAACATTCACATAGACCATCACTACCAGCCAGGTACCCCTTTTACACCTGGGTGGGGTGGAGCAAGTGAGGTAAAGTGACTTGCTCAAGGTCACAAGTGAGCGTGTATTTTTCTTGGTCAGGACTGGGAATCGAACCCGGGACCCTCTGATCTGGAGTCTATCTCGCTAACCACTGGACCACGCCGCTCTTTTAGACTAATACGGGCACACCTACGATGTGTCCAGGCGCTGGTGGGAACTGGGGAAGGAGGACATCTTAGCTTTGATTTCAGTACTACTTCTAGCCGAATTTACAACCAACGTGTGTTGAGGACATGCTGCAGCCAAGTCAAGTTCCCTGTACTAAATGTTGTCCTGGATACTTCACGGGAGAGTTTGTGTTAAGGTGGAATTAGTTGATTTGGGGGCAATTAAACCTATTTTGGACACACTTTTGATCGCCTCTAATTTGGGGCACATGTCAAATTCGCTAGGCCTGTAAATCTATGGCCTAGCCACCACGTATTTGATAGGCCTGCTTTCATGATGAGATCTTCAAGCAGCGGTGGTGGTGGTGTAGGAGGGATGACAAACTGACAATGTGCAACAAGTATTGGGCCTAATTGTCAATTACTGACCAATTAACCAAAAAACCAATTAATTACCCATTATTCTTGCATAAGAGTTCGGGAATATTGTATTTTTAGTAAAAATTGGTAAAAAATATGAAAGAAATTTACATCTAGAGAAGTCTCTCAGTTAAGAGATCTGTTCTTGACATATTTGTACCCCAAAATACAAATTCAGTGAAACATAAATAACATGGAAAAATCTCAATTTGATCCAAAGACACTCATCAGCTTTGTAAAATTGGTTTAGATGGTTATTTTTTCAATCATTCACTTCTCCTCACCCCAAATTTCCGTCAGCACACTACTGGACTTCATCAGGAGAGACTTGGGACGTTGGTGTTGATGATTTGAATGTCAAGGTCGTTACAGGGAAGAACAAGTGGTGCCCATCTTGTCCAAACAAGGCCATCGACTGCGTCTTTAGCCTTGTCCAAATCATGTCATCCTTTGCGTTAATGCATAAATTATAAATGAATCTGACCCCTACTTGACCCCGCCTCGGAGCCAATCACAACTTGTGAAGCAACTCGCCGTTCAGCTTTTTCTCTTCTCTTCGCGCATGCATTTGTAACACGGATTTTGATTGGCACGTCGATTTCCCATCGCACACCGATGATTGGCTGAGGCTCTGACCTCCTCAGAAGCAGGAAATGTGATTGATTCATTATCGTCAGCTTCGTGTTCCTTTTGGAACTTTGCCGCTCAGATTTTTCAGCGCGAAGGGCGATTTTTGCACGGACATTACTTAGGTTTGTTCTCTATGTATTATTTGCATCAATTATTTTTACTCGTAGTCCCATATGTACAGTCATCTTCATAAATCCTCCTCTAGCCTCATATCAAAATCCAATACGTAAACCATCTAAACTGTTCTTGATAGAAAAGTCACGACGTAGCAATATAACATGTATCCAAATACAGTACAGGTCACAACTGACATCCCTAAATTCGCGCAAGTTACGCATATGTCACTCGTAACTTACGCAACAACTCACGAGCTATGTTACGCGTAACTTTCGAGGTGAGTTATGCGAATTTCGCTAGCTACGCAGTGATTTACGAGGCGAGTTACGCAGAGAGTTACGCGAAACCAAAGCTGTGAGTTACGCGTAACTTATGAGTAACTTATGCGAAGCCGTAGGGATGTCAGTTGTGACCTGTGCTGTAACATCCAATGTCTGATTAGATCTCCTTCATACAATGGACAGCAAAAAAATAGTGCCAAAGGCACTGTGCCCGCTTGGCTTTTTTAGCACAGTGGTGGAAAGCATAAGCCATATCAGAATCCCATACAAGCCATCTNATATACACCCACCAAAGGCCAAAAAGATTCGTCAAAAAATAAAGGCGCTAGAGCGCTAACAAACCAAAGTTTACGGACGTACGTACGTACGTACGTACGTACGTACGTCTTGACGCACGACAGACCACCACTCAATGACCCCAACCACAGCATAAGCCCTGCTGGGCCTTGCGGCCAAGCGGGCTAAAAATCATTGAACCACCTCTGGTTGACTTGCTCACTTTTCATTAAAATAGGTCCCACAAACTCTCCAATCATTCTGTATGTACTGATTTATTGTGTTGGTTAAATTGCTCAAACTTCACCAAGATGATATATAATGTAGAAATTGACTTCTCATAATGAAGAAACAATGGAGCTGTCAGAAGGACCTTGTCAAAAGTTCTCACTAAAAGGAAGGACCTGAAGTGCATACATTTACTGTGCAGACAGCTGTCCACTCCACATCGCTTCTAATCAAACCTAAATTCTTCAAGCAGCATTTATAGCATCATACGGACTTAATGTTTATAATTACGACTGAAGTCCTGGCGGGAGACTTGCGCATTTGACCCTAATCTCCAGGGCCCGGTTGCACAAAAGCATACTAGGCGTGGTATCATTTTATCTCCTAGTTGGCTTCTAACTTTAGTATACAAACACATACAAAGTTAGAAGCCAACTGGCGGGAGACTCACGCATTTGACCCTAATCTCCAGGGCCCGGTTGCACAAAAGCATACTAGGCGTAGTATCATTTTATCTCCTAGTTGGCCTCTAACTTCATATACAAACGCATACAAAGTTAGAGGCCAACTAGGAGATAGAATGATACTACGCCTAGTATGCCTTTGTGCAACCGGGCCCAGCACTCCGGTGGGCATGAGTGGTTTCTCCCACATCATGACAATCTCTACAGTCAAAAGCCAATTTTTTGTTCATTACGCTTGTAAAACCTCCCGCATCCTGCTTCGCACCAGAAACGTAGCATGATTTTCTCAACTTCGTCGCGATTTTATCGAAAGTTTAGTGCCATTTGTTGCGTTCACGGTATTCTCTGCCTGTGCATGAATGAATTCAGGCCCAGGCACGAGGTTGGTTGGCGCCAACTGCAAGCAGGCATTGGTCAAACTAATGGACAATGAAGGTTGATTTGAATGACAATGAGGCAGGCAGGCAGTGGATCACAATCCACATCCATCCGCAAAGCGTAGACGGCATTTTGTGGAGTCAGAAGCTCCCTGGATCACTATAAACGGGTTTTTTTCAGATATCGGAGGAAAAATAGTTAATCTCCCGCATTGGACCCTAATCTCCAGCAAAGAAGTAGCTGAAACCCAACCACTGGCCCAAGGGACCCTTGAGAGCTCTGCAACATGAGGAGTCCGCCCTCGCGTACCTGCTGCAAAGATCGAACCGCGCTCAGAGTTCTGACAGCGGTAACAGGTATTAAACCCCTGGACAAACAACCTCTGTTTCCGTGGAATCATGCTCTATTTTTAGCCAGATCTCCAGGCTGATGAATCATCGCCTCTCACCTGGCATGACCGTGTGATGTAACAGCAAACATTGCATTCTAGAGATTGCCTGGGGGAATACCTTCCAGCCTATATAAATAGAAATACAGGTGTCTGGATTGGGTGTGTAGGAAATTATGCTTGGAGATTATGTCCTGGGTTGAGTGTAATAATTTTACAGTAGTTTTAGCGCAGTGTGTCCCTTATGAAGGTAACAAGTATACTTGAATAGAATGTGGCACAAAAAGGGTGAATAAACTTTTTGTGGGACCTATTTAATGGGAAATCAGAGAAAATAACAGAGGTGGTTCAATAATTTTTTCCAGGACTGTATGACTACGTGTACAGCCAGATCTTACAAGTCACAAGATCCTGATGACATCATCAACACCGATGGCCCGGATCACTCCTGATGAAGTCCAGTACAGGGTGAAATGGAATAGATACCTGCTTATGACAAAATAACTGTCTGAATCTAAACCTCAACTTCTCAAAACCTGCATAGGCCTACATCGGGCAGTTTTCCTCTTTAAATGTCCTCGATCAACAAATCTAAGATTTTTCCATCAAGTCTTACATGCCGTCAACCGAGAATTAACTGGGTCTATCTGCATTTTTTACTTGACCCTATTAACTTCCTGTGCTTATAAGGGACTAAAAGCACAGAGAATTTGGGTCAAGCTAAAAATGCAGTTAGACCCTGTTAATCCTCGGTTGACGAATTGTATCTATATAAAACAATCTCTAAACACACAAATTCCATCAAGTTCTCCGAACACGGGGTTTTTTCTTTGCACTCGGCACGTCAGTTTCTAAAATGGCAGGATTGTAGGCAGTGGGTGCAGTCGGAGCTGGCTGTGAGCTCTCGTGAGATGAAGCTGCGGTAAAGTGCTCCGAGACCTTCATAAGATATGGTCGGAACTGGAAAGAGAAAGCAGATGAGTGATAATAATTCTTGTACGCCTAACAATAAATTCAAAAACTTACACAATGTAAAATCGTTACAGTGTCTTGCTCACAGGTGCTTCACGAAAAGAATAGACAAATCCCAAACTGACGAAAACGAGAAAGATCTGCGCACTTCCACCGAAATGGCAAACAGAACCTCGGTCTGAAACCATCTGACACTGAATGACGTGACGCAGAGAACCCCACGACCATGTGACGACAGTGAGTTCGATGACGTTGCGTCAGACTCGACCATTAATTGCTGAATCATGGATTNTTTTAGCGCAGTGTGTCCCTTATGAAGGTAACAAGTATACTTGAATAGAATGTGGCACAAAAAGGGTGAATAAACTTTTTGTGGGACCTATTTAATGGGAAATAAGAGAAAATAACAGAGGTGGTTCAATAATTTTTTCCAGGACTGTATGACTACGTGTACAGCCAGATCTTACAAGTCACAAGATCCTGATGACATCATCAACACCGATGGCCCGGATCACTCCTGATGAAGTCCAGTACAGGGTGAAATGGAATAGATACCTGCTTATGACAAAATAACTGTCTGAATCTAAACCTCAACTTCTCAAAACCTGCATAGGCCTACATCGGGCAGTTTTCCTCTTTAAATGTCCTCGATCAACAAATCTAAGATTTTTCCATCAAGTCTTACATGCCGTCAACCGAGAATTAACTGGGTCTATCTGCATTTTTTACTTGACCCTATTAACTTCCTGTGCTTATAAGGGACTAAAAGCACAGAGAATTTGGGTCAAGCTAAAAATGCAGTTAGACCCTGTTAATTCTCGGTTGACGAATTGTATCTATATAAAACAATCTCTAAACACACAAATTCCATCAAGTTCTCCGAACACGGGGTTTTTTCTTTGCACTCGGCACGTCAGTTTCTAAAATGGCAGGATTGTAGGCAGTGGGTGCAGTCGGAGCTGGCTGTGAGCTCTCGTGAGATGAAGCTGCGGTAAAGTGCTCCGAGACCTTCATAAGATATGGTCGGAACTGGAAAGAGAAAGCAGATGAGTGATAATAATTCTTGTACGCCTAACAATAAATTCAAAAACTTACACAATGTAAAATCGTTACAGTGTCTTGCTCACAGGTGCTTCACGAAAAGAATAGACAAATCCCAAACTGACGAAAACGAGAAAGATCTGCGCACTTCCACCGAAATGGCAAACAGAACCTCGGTCTGAAACCATCTGACACTGAATGACGTGACGCAGAGAACCCCACGACCATGTGACGACAGTGAGTTCGATGACGTTGCGTCAGACTCGACCATTAATTGCTGAATCATGGATTGCGTCACGTCAGCTGGTTTCAGGTCGAGGTTCTGTTTGCCATTTCGGCGGAAGTGTGCAGATCTGGGAATTTGGGATTTGTCTATTCTTTGAAGAGAAGGGTCTTGAGCCCCCGCCTTCAATACACTGACACAGTCACTTTCCCCATCATCAAGTATCCTGAGGAGCTCCACAGTTTGCCAGCAGCAGTGTGGATTGCGAAAGCCCTACCTCCATAGGTGTCAAGTCGGTGTATGGGGACAGTGATTTGCAGAAAATCCTCAGGGCCCAAATTCATAAAACAACTTGGGCCGTATTCAAAAAGGGTGATCATCGCGCGATTAAGACTTAGACGCGTGTAACTTCACTAAATGCACACACTTCCACCATGCATTTGATGAAGTTACACGCATCTAAGTCTTAAACACCCTTTTTGAATACGGCCCCTTAAGTCAAATGACTGCTGTACACGATCAAATTTTTTATCCAATTCTTTGGAAGTTCAGATTCCGGGCCTATTGGGGCTTCAACCGCCTTTATTGAGCATATTCAGGAAATTGAATGAAAAATTTGACCGTGTACAAGCGGGCATAAGTGTGACACTTATCCTCTGATCAACACAAAAGATACGGTAAGTATCACACTTTGAGTTAAGTATGTTTATGAATTCTGATGATGGTAACCTTTAAATACAGCTATTGCTGAAATGATCATAATATGTCACCTGCTCTGGCAAAAGTAGGCACTTTGTCGCAAGTGATCATCATTGGTCATCAGTTAATTCAACTTCATGTATTAACACTGCAGTCCACTACTATTGTAAACCTGGAGAGACGAACATTTCAGCTACCGGTATTGTGCCATAAAGCCGTTAATCCTTTCCTTTATTGCGACAAGCGCCTACCTATGGTGGAGCGGGTCACATATTATGTGAGGCAGTAAATGTACCTATAGGAAAACCTGTCGGATGTCACATTTGCGGAAAGGGATAATGGCCTTGGTGAACCCGCATATTTCAATAGCTGAAATGTACATACTTCGTAACAGGTAAACAGTAGCAGATCAATGGACAGGCAATCTGACAGCCCTTGTTGGTCATTCAGCGAGATCCGACGGGTTTTTCTAGACCGCCACACATATTGTAAAGTTGTGCAAAAAAAGTTGCAAGATCGAGGCACACTAAGCTAAATCTCACCTTTTCATAATAGAATGCAAAATATGATACAATGATGACCAGTATAGCAATGCGGACGAGAAGGAATGATCCGTGGTTCAACTCCTGTTCTGTGGATTTCATCTGAAATTAAAATACATACATGTATGTATGCAACATTTACTAAAGGGAAAGAAGTAACTATCCTACTAATCTAGACTGAAAAATTTCCTTCTCTGTGTATTCCCCATCAGACATTCGCTTGGCTCTGCAGTGCATAATGAAGGCAGAAATCAATTTTTTCTAGGGCACATCACGTCACCGCACGTTTTGTATAATCAGGGCCTGAGGCCGTACCAATTTGATCGTTAGATTAACAGATTTCATTCGCCAGAAGTGGGATCTGCTGGCGAAAAAAGGAAAATTCACCCGCCGTAGGAAAATGAATAGCCACATAGCCTGTTTTGACAGCATGGGTCCATGAATGGCCTGTAGTGAGAGTGGATTTCTGACATGTGCTCAGATTTTAAGAGTTCTAAATGATGACGAAAGTTGGCGATGATATTAAACCTAGGACCAGGCACTGACGTTTTATGATATCTCATTCCTGGGGCTGATTTTTGTAGCTCACTTACCTTAGGATCAAACTTCATCACGAAATGTTTATATGAGCAGTTGGCAGTGAATGTAATCTCTGGTAACTCATATTCATACGAACTTTTACTCAGACTGGATTCCAGGCGAACAACGTAAGTCTGAAATTGGAATCATAATTTCAATCTTTATTGGTGGATAATATTTTTACACATGTAAAGAATGGGTGTGCATGTGCATACGTGTGTGCGTGTGAGGTTTAAAGCATGTGGGGCGCTGGTCCATTGTGCCATCTTGGATTTTTTTGGCGGTGAACATTTCTTAACTGCTGAAGTTGTTGTAACTTCTGACCCCTCCTCGGAGTTCACCTGGTTTCGTTCTCGGCGTCATGAGGCATCTTAAAGATAATATATCACGGATATTTTCGCGGGCCACGAAAATCATTGTTTATTTACATTTTGTTTGTTTATTTCTCGTTTTTCTTTGTCTTATGAGTAATTTGTTGGTGGCGTGCCCCTCTAGAAATTCTTTTGATACTGAAAACATTCAATTTGGTGGGTTGGCATGTCCCAAAAGTCCAAAATAACATAATGTAAACATCAATGTTTACAAACATTAAACATAAACAATGAAGTCGTGATATATTATCTTTAACCTCCCTAATATTGTTGACTACCAGCAAACACTCACTTTGTTGTCAATCTGAAGAGAGGGGAGGTAGAAAAAATTTGATGCTCCGATTTTGACTGCATTGATAGGAGAGTCGGGCAGGTCCTCTTTGAATAGGATCACCTGAAAATAAACCAATTCATGCATGAAACTGATTTGTTACCCTCCACAGCAAAACCAGTCACATGTTGCTTAGAAGGTGAGCCGCAACAAACTAACAGTAAGACGACACAAGAAGAGAATGGAAGAAATAGATTACATGTACATGTATTTCATATTTCATAACAGACAGACAATATTGAAACTGACAAACAGTTGGTCTCAACTTGCCAAGGTAAGAGCGACATGCGACTGGTTTTGCTGTGGAGGGTCACATTTGGCAAGGACAGTATCAGGTTCAGCATAAAAATGTTATCATCTTTTGAGTTGTGAGCCAAGTGCATATACAGCTTCCTTAGCTCTACTGACAACATTGGGATACTGTAAGTAAAATCATCTCTGTATTTTTCGCAAATTATGAGAAATATGACATGAATGAGACAACATTGGGCAAAGAGGTGCACGGCTGGAAGGAACTGGAGGGCCTAGGGAAACCTGTTCTGTCTAAGAGAGTCACCCCCATTATCACATGAACAGCAGGTTTGACCGCAGATCATCTTCGATCATCGAAGGCCGATCTGCTCACCACAACGTTATACCGCACATCACCCTTCGAGAAAGTGACCGGTCCACGGAGTATCTGCCGCCTCGAGAAGAAGAGGCCAATCAGAATCGGTGTTGTAAAATTTGAATCGTGGTACAAAGAGTTGTAGCCGAAGACCCGATATAAAGTGTCATATGATTGGTCGACCGGTAAAGTTGGCATGGTGCCAAGATACGCCGCCGACTGGTCTATTTCTCGAAGGGTGATGTGCGATGTAACGCAGTGGAGAGCAGATCGGCCTTCGATTATCGAAGATGCCGCAGATGGACCCGGAACTTCACAGGTGACAGGTGCTGATGTGTCCACTGAAGTAGTCTCGTGCCACCAGACTCTGCAATTTTCAATTTTAGAGTCTGGTCCAGATGCTACCTGTTGCTTGTAAAATCCATCATGGCGGACAATCTACCGCCGATGACGTAGAACACAATGCACAATCAAAGCAAAAAGTATGCAGCGTGCGAGTAAAACTACAGTATTTTGTACCCCTCGCTGTTCGGCCTACTGCACTTTTTATAGCATAATTCCCTCCCCAGTCGAAAGAATATAAATAAACTTGCCTGAAATTCCAATGAAAGACACTATAAATTGACTTGACAACACAAATTTAGGCGATTCACCTCACTAATTTTCACGCTTCAAGTTCTCTGGGCGCCGCCATATTCCCCCTGTTGCCTACGTCACCAAATTTTGAAACTAGCCAATCAGCGAAGCTGACCTCATTTCAAATCATCGAAATGAGGTCACTAGGTCGCTACAATGAGAATTGCGTTCCGTGCCAGACCCTCGGTCTGACGACCTCGGAGTATGACCGAGGGGCTGGTTGCGCGAGACTACCACTGAAGGGCCATCAGGTTTATCAATCAGATAGAATAACCCCTCATCCCTGATCAGTGCTGTCTGTCATGCTTACCTTCAGAGAGGATAAGAAGTTTGTGTCTGTGCTGATGCGCCCACTCAGATCCATTTGGTTCATACGCCTGAAGGCTATGATGTTGACATCACCTAAATCTCCTCGGCTCACCTACGTTGAAAAAAATATGGCAAAAGTTTCAATGAATATTTTGAATTTGACAGCATGGATTGTCCTTAGACAAGTTGACCGCAGTATGAATTGTCCTGCTACTGTAACATGTGATAAAATAAGTTAGCAAATGAAAAACGTTTACCTTAACCTTCCTAAATCTTGGTGCCGACCTCTCAATGTGTTCGTTCACTTCTCCTGATTTGAGCCTCACTTCATATTCACAATCAGGCTGCAAGAGAAATACTAGAACTGAGAATTCACTGAAAGCGAATTTATGACCACACCACAAATGTTTTTGCCAGAAGCTGGTTTGTTATGTTGACGTAAGATGGCGGTGTTTGAATGCTGCATCTGTGACGACGAACTGGCGAACGAGCGATAGGCCTACACGTCATCATGACGTTGTGTACAACATGTAGAGGTACAAGCACGACGTCCTGCCATGCATAGATCTCATGTTTCCACGCACGGTTCTGTTTATAGACTCCGATTCTATTTATAGATTACGGCGATCCAGATTCATTTAGCTGAAAAGTGAATTATCTCAGTCAAAATTGAATGAAAGTGCACAGGAACCTTCGCGAGAGGACAATTAGATCTTTAGACTGTGCAAGTCAGATTTGATGTGCATGCCCTAGTTTGACCAAAAACGTGGAGGAAAGAAAAAGTGTAGAGAAAAATTCCAGCGTCCTGCGAAAATAATACTGACCACACCACTGAGTGGTGGTGTGGTCATAATAACCTGAGCGGCTGGTATTCCGGCCTGGGAATCCCTTGCTCTCTATCTGTATTGCCTGGCAACAATACAGCCAATCAGCAGCGCTGTTACATATGTGCGTTGGCTCAACGTATTCAGGATAGATCGGAGAAGTTCCTGCTTTTTACAGAGTTGAAATCGATCAAAATTTGACGAAATGATATGGAATTTACTGACCCTGAACCATGTGTTGGATGAGGTAATGAGTACTGAGGTTATAATTAGCAATAATGGGCATGGAAGTGACTTATGACTCAAGATTCCGAGAGTGTACGGTCTAGTAGCGATGATGTACAGCCTGTAGTTCAGCAACCTACGGGCAGAGGGCGTGCTAGAGGGGCAGGAATTTTCAGCAATATTTCCCCAGGGGCCCAGGGTGGGGGCACCCCGGGGGTGAGGGCTCAGGGTTGTAAGGGTTAAAATACAACGAATATGAATTTTTAAAGAAGTGGGGAAGTGCAGTCGCCGAGCAGCTGACTTGTTAGAGTATGCAAGTTTAATTCCTGGTTGTGTCGCCACTTTTTATTCTCTGTTATGGTGTGGAAGGATCAGAAGACGCGCTGAATGAAACAATCACACCATTTATTTTTGTGATCTAATCCATCATCGATCATGTAAATCGTGAAAATTTAGGGTTCAACACAATTATCTTACCTGCAATCCTCTGATTCTATATGTCCCGTCTTTTTCCGTTTTACTCTCTTCCTGGTAGGTGGCGCAACTTTCGCTCGTCCCGACAGCTTCAATGACAACACCAGCCTCGGGTTCACCGTTCAGGGAAGTGACACTCCCATAGCAACTGAAAAATAGGGAATATTCGGTGCTATACGTGCTATGCTCAAGCCCCTCGCCTCCTCAACTTTCAGAATATTCCTGGGCCCTGCCCCTTCACTACGCGACTGACTGCTGTATTCCAGTTTTGAAACAAAAGTGACTGTGGAAATTTGGGGACAGATGTTGAAGGCATGAAGGACTAGGCAGACTCTACGGAAAGTAGGGCCACTTTCATGATGTTGAATACCGAGGTCGATCAGTCATACTGCTGCATTTTCAGAAGACCACAGTGGTATCATCTCAAAGCTCTTACATCATGGAAGCTGTCATAGCTGTTATACCCCAAAATTCATAATAATAAATAAAATAAACAAATTTTATTTCTTTCAAAACGTCAGAAATTGGNTGGACGAAAACAAATAATATTAGTGGGAAATTTAGGAGATGAACAATTCGTGGGATCTAAACTGGTTTCTGCTGGAGGATGGACAAACAGCACCTGCGACCATTGTATGCGCTGGTCACCCATTCAAGTACTGACCGTGTTCAATGTTGCTTAACTTCTACCTCGGACGCCAAACCATTAGACCATTACGCCATTGGAGAGTGCGGCATAGTGGTTGAGCGTTGGACTCAAGACCGAGAAGTCATGTGTTCATTCCTGGTTCTTCATATCTGTCGAATGGGCAGCAGGTCCTGGGTTCAAATCCCAGGCCATATGGGATCAATATCCCTGGCTCTTCAGTCTGTCGCATGGGACAGAAGCCCTGGTGCCTTGTGCCTTTCCAAGGCACAAGGTTTGGACTACTCGCAGGGTCCTGATGGATGCCTCATTTAACATAGGTCATGTCATTGAACCATCTTTTTAAGATGGGGATTTGGCCTAGTGGTTAAGGCGTGCAGCCCCTTAGTGCTGGCGATTGATGCCTAATGTGAGGGTCTGTGGATTCGAATCTGAGAAGCGATGTCTTTCACCTTAGAAATCCATTTCTATTTCGTGCCTTTCCAAGGGCAAGTAAAAGACTCTATCTGAGTGAGAAACATGAGAGGCTTGTGATGGCCTCTTCCATACTTACCAGGGCCAATAATGCTTTGGCTTCGGCCCTGTTGGAAAAACCTAATACAATACAACACTCACCAAGTTCATGAAGACCATGTTTCCATTCTCATTGGTAAGGTTGTTACTCCTGTACTGGCTACCACCACTCAGTGACAGCAAAACATTCCCCAACGCCTTACTCTCCTCATCCATGACGTCAACCGATATCTGGCCTAGTTTGACCGCCTTGAAGTGACCGTACTGTCCGTCGACTGGCGTCATGACGAAACCGGGCATCGTCGCCTTGACTTGGTAGTGAGTGTTATCATGAAGCGGCCCGACCCTGGAATAAGATGGAATGATCATAACAAAAACTTGCAGCACAGCCATGTCAGAATACCATATTTTCGCAACTATAGGGCGTACCTGACTATAAGGTGCACCCCTTAATTTCACCCAAAATCTTTGACAAAATCCATACATAAGACGCACTGCCGTATAAGGCACAGTCCTGTCAGTGAATGTTTCAGTGCATATTTGTACAAATACAATGTATCGCTGCTCAGTGTGCATTGACCGTTCATGGTAACAACACCCAACATGATTGATAGGCCTAATTACAATTCTCGGGACTCAAGCCACAGATAAGGCGCACCACCCTATAAGGCGCACCCCCAATTTTAGACCCTTCTTCAAGGAAAAAGGCCGTGCCTTATAGCCCGAAAATTACGGTAAATGAAATGGTCCATAGACCATGTGCTCACCTGGGTGAATGCACCAGAAAAACTGGAGATGATCCAGATATTAGTTCAGGAGTTACCGCACTTATGTGTTTTCGGTTTTGGCCACCTGGTGGCCAAGCCAGGAACCGAATCGGAAGGAAGACTGAAATTTTGGTGTCGTAGGTCATCTGAGCAACGGTATATATGTCCAAATTTTCAGGTCAACAGCCCAGGTAGTTACAAAACGTGCCCTGCTAACAGACTACGATGACGGACGCACGCACGCTGCATCATGACTACAGCTCACACGGTGGGGGTTCCTCATCCAGAAAAACAGGATCTGTACTCACTTGTAGAATCCCTTATCGTCCGTTGTGGCCTTGATTACCGAAGACGGATCGCTCTCGGCTGTTATCGTCACCTCCACATTGGAGAGTGGTGGAGAGATCTTCCCAGAAATGAACACACCCATGCGACCTTCGAAATTTACAACCTCGCCAGGACATGAATCTGAAGAGCAAAAAAATTTGAAATACATATACGTTTTATTTCTTTTTTTAAATACATGTACTGAATCAAGAGCAGAGTGGCAAATATTTTAGACAAGTTCGGGCAAATTTGACTGTACAGCAGGAAGAAACTGGAGTAGCTGGAGAAAATCTGTGTTGACAAAGAAAGCCCCCCTCTTTATCAAATGAAGACCAGGTTCAACTTGGGTTCACAGCTAGAGTAGCGAGGTTTAGCACCTTTCCGACTCTGACTTCAACTACGAGAATGAATTGCAGTCCACTGTAGACAACATCCTTGATAAAAAATGTGATAGACGTTTGCAAATTGTAAAATGCCATAACTTTGTGGCAGAATAATTTTGACCCGTAATCGGAAATATTATAGTCGTGTTTCAAGTCGTAACGACTAGGATTACGACTTCAGTATTCATTATTTATCCGCACTTCCAATTTATAAGGCCAAATTTTTCTGCCTTCAATTTATGGTGTTTGACAAATTGAAAACATCTATCAAATCGTTTTTATCATGTTTATCAAGGATGTCCATAGTGGACTGCAATTCATTCTCGTAGTTGAATTCGGAGTCGGAAAGGTGCTAAACCTCGCTAATCTCAGCGATATTGATAAGGAAACTTTTTGAGACTGTACATGTATCATGGTGAAATTGATGTAGAAAAACTTCAAAACTTGTAATTACTGCTTATATTTTTATACTGGTAAATATTTACCTCCTTGGACCAAAATTTCTCTCATCATAGGATAGAAAAGGAGTTCTTTCGAAGAAGGGGTCACAGTCAAACGCTCCCCAGATCTAAAACGAAAACAGCAAGATAGTTAACTTAC
>NMRB01003377.1:21703-49637 GCA_002633025.1 Notospermus geniculatus | reverse complement strand
AAAAAAATTCCATAATAAAAATGTTGATTTTTAGGGGTTTTTCTAATGAGGAATTACATAATTATGATATTTCCAAATTTCCAAAAGTTTGATGCAGAAATATGACCAAGGTTACATACTTTCATGTGGTACAAACCGTGTTAAAATTGGCCCAGTAGTATTTGAAATATTCAAGGTAGTAGGTGTAGATAAACTAATGTCAATGACTGTACATCATCTGGATGAAGAAATGGAGTTTGTCTGACACAGGCAGATTCTGCTGATATGGTTGGTAAACCTTAACAGCTGGTGTCAGAACCTATAAGAGGCTATGACATCATTCATGTCACCCTGTATGCTGTAATACATAGAAATAAATGTTGTTACATGGACATTTTCAAGTGATTTTCCTGATTTCATGGGTTGATTCAAAGAACGTTCATTACATATCCGGTAGATGGCAGCACTGTCGTATTGCATACTTCACAGTGAGTCGCAGGCTAGGCCTACTACAGGTCAGACAGTCTTCAGAATTCGTCTACTGTTCAGTCTCTTCTGACGAATCCATGTTTTTCGAACACATTGAGTTTGCAACGAATTACTATTGACTGATTCAGAATTAATCACTAGACGTACAATGTAATGGCCTTCCAGCTTTGTCTTTTTGAGTGTGCACTCTATGGAATGAGTGGCTTTTCAGTCAACCTACCCAGAATACCGACTGATAATCGTGGCAAATTTGTTAAAGAAGAATGTTGTTTTTGCTAAGCATCTCCCTCCGTCTTCCAAAATTTAAACTCAACTATAAGCGTTGTGAACAAAGTAAGAAGCTGGGAAATTTCGTAGATAAATGTGGTATATTGAGATCCTGTCGCTGGCCACAGTTTGAGAGTGATCTGTGATCACCATTGAAAGCTTTCTCTTTATGTAGCGAGTTGTTTTTTGTACATTATTTTCTATTTCAAAATATACACTAAGGTTTATTGTGGAAAACTTGCCTCGTTTTTTTATTGTGTGTGTGCGTGTATTCTATTGTGCATGTGTAATGAATCCTCTTAAATGAGGGCACCCTTTGGACTTGGTGTTCTGAATACGAAAGTGAAAATGAAACAAGCATTTTCATGATTTTGTGCATGTGTGTATTGTACCGTGTATGTATGTGTAATCTTGGAGGAATTATACTGACAGTCAAATTCCTCCAAGGTGTAATGGAACCTCCTATAACAAAGGGCACCTTTGGACTGGGTGTTCCAAACACAGACTTCAGACATTTGTCAGAAGTGAGAATGAATACATATTAAAGCACCACGGTATTGCCACTTTCTGTCGACAGCCGGCGCCACCTGTACCATTCTCCAATACATTATACTGTAGTTAAGCCTTTCACCCCAGTGTTGGAGAATGTATGATTACACTACAATGCACGTAGTAGCATGTGTAGTTTACACCAAGTCGTCAATAGAGGTCTCCCTTAACGCGGGTAGGTGTAATGCAGGATTGGGAAGCAATACTCATGTGGTCCTTTAAGTGGAATTGACTTTTGTTTTTGATTCCTCTCAGGTATATTAAGCCAACAACAGGGAATATTAAGGCCTACACACGTCCGCAGTAAAATCTTTGTAATTTTCCGCCGCACTTCCATACAGTTGGGACATCTGGAAATCGCAATCCGCGGACAAGTGTGTTGAGGACTTTTGGCTGCTACTACTAAAGAAAAAACGTATCTTATTAGCTGTAAAGCAAATTTATTTTCAGGATTAAGTTGAAATCAAAACATAAATCTTTCCAATATAGAGTAGGCCTTACATCCATATGTACATGTATTTACATTCTTTTGCAGATTAGGCCTATACTTCGTCATTCTTGTGTAGCGTAGCCCAAAGTGAACACATAATAGCGTGCTTTCGCAAATCTGATGAAACACCATGTACGAAATACATGAAATAACGAAATTCAACTTCATTTCCAGCACCTAATTTCTGGAGACGGTTGGTACCACAAATGTCCTTGCTGCCAATGCGTCTTTGGCATCATGTAACATATTGTAATGACCGAGGGAGTTATCGTGCATCTTGAATTCTTAAATTTCCACTTCATAGATACAAAGTGGATAAGATGAATTTGTCTGAAATTTACCAATCTCGTACCCAGAGATTAGTTACGCTCGGCCGAGGTTGATGGTCGCTACACTAATCTCTGGAGACGGCTACGCCCTAGCGGTGGCTTCGGGAACCAAAATGCAATGGCAAGTGCGTTACACACGGCGCATCCCGCTTCACTCCAAGTTTATACAGTGCGCCATGTATTGCTGTGGATTTTCCTCGATAAGTACCGTACAACAGATCCCTCGAAAAAACCTTTCTAAGGCCATTTTTGTGTGTAACATTTTATACTCAAGTCATCTCAAGTCATTTCAGTGCATTTGTCGTTAAAATTCGGTCTAAAACTGCACGATACCAAAAATCACACCTAAGGCGTGATTTGGCTAGCCGTCTCCAGAGATTAATGTAGCGACCATCAACCTCGGCCCGAGCGTAACGAATCTCTGGGTACGAGATTGGAAATTTACATGTGATGCCAAAAGTTTTCAAAAAGATGAATTTTTTATCAGGAAAGTGCTGACCCCCTCCCCCCAGATGAAAAATTCATCTCTCTGGGCATCAAGCAAGTTTGAGATCCCCAAGTCGTAGACTGGTAGGCCTACCCGGTCTTCTGGGCAGCTTGCATTTGAAGACCGGTGAAAGCAAATGATCTACGGCGGATTCCCAACGAGTGACAGTGTTCGGTCTAAGTCGCTGATCTCACATGAAGAACCACCAACTGAGCATCGTGTAAGCTAAGCGACTGATTTTCTAACAGGATTGAAAGGGTTACATGTTATAAAGGGCTTATAAAGCAAGGTTGTCACGCAGGGTCATCGTCAGTCATCACTGAGCCCTGCCACGTTCTCTCAAGAAAGACTGCACATCGTCGTCCTTCAGGGCAGCTGCCTGTTGCCAGGACTTGATCACGGCTTCGTTCGGACGAAGATTCTCGGTGTACCACCCCTCGATGGTTCGGCGAGTTGAACGAATCAAGCCCCGGCTTTCTCCGCAGTAGACCTGAAGTGCCCTCCATCTGAAAAAAAATACCACCGGAATATAATGTGTTGCTTCTGTTTGAGAAATCTATGCCATGTTGTTGTACTCACTGGGTCGTATTCATAAAGCAGTTCTATCGTTCGAACTGTCTTAGGCCGGTTCTAAGTACATGTAGAGTGGTTGACCATTCTTGGAACCAGCCAAAGACGGTTCCAAGTACGGCCCATAAATTCCCATCCTGAGAATCTCAGGTCATTCACGGTCGTGCCCTCCCTCAATGCCCTGAGGACATCCATACCCTGAGGACATCCATACCCCGTTTCTGTGGGGAAGAGGGACATTCCCAAGTGTGTACTCGCCAATCGGTAATTCACAAGTAAACCTTGCAAAGCAGTGGGGGAATGCCGACTTGATGGAATAGACAAATATCGCGCCTAGTGCTACAACGTCTGCACATAGATCTGGTTTTACGAGTTACCGGATACCAGGCTCATAGCATTGTATCTCATTCCATTAATGACAGCTGCCCCAAACACGTGAACTGGACCATAACTTCTCTGATCCCATTGGTACGTCCTCTTTATCTAATAATACCTGAGAATCATGTTGACATTTTGAGGATATGACCAAGACGGGATTAGAAGCTTAGCTGTGATTGGCTGGATTTGGCGAAGTTGAGTACTCCGCTGCTTCCCCAACGAAATGGCATGGATGTCGCCAGGGTCTGAACCAAGCATGAGTTGGGGAACCGGTTGTGAAGACCCTGGGTGCGAGGATGGTAAATTCCTTACCTGCAGTAATACCCAATGACTTCCTTCTTGAACTGCAACGAGTTCCAATAACGACTTCGGTCCTCCTCCTTGATATCCGCAGCTCGGGTGATGTTCCTCCCAACATTAGGCTCAATAACATCCTTACATTCCTTATACCAGTTTTCAACCAAATTTATCGAATTGGAAAGAATGCCCTCTATGACGGTCAAATATGGAAGACACGAGGTGAAAAGCACATTCGTCAGTTCTGCGCTTCCCAAAAGTTCCTCCTCCTGTTTTAGCTCCGTTCGGATCTTTGACAATTCTCGCTGGGCAATTTCCGTTTTTTCACGGGCTATGGCAGACAACTCTTCCTTCGTTAATCGCACACTCTCATCATCCATTACCTCTTCGTCTACCACTGGTTTCGGTTTGTCCCGCCTGAAACAGCGTAGCGCTAAAGATACCACGACGACCAGCACAAAAAATACAGTGAAACCCACTACAGTCAAGGCAACCAAAAGCAGCAAACTTGGCTGAGAACATTTTGATCGATTGACAAATGTTCCAGGTTTGAAGCACACCTTCAGGAAATTTAAGTACGGGGTGTCCAGTCCATGGCATGTACCATTGCCCTTCTCAAATAAAGATGATCCCGCAGCATCTACGATGCAAGCTGTCCTATTTTGCTTGGCCAAGGTGACGCAGAAAGCTTTCGAGTCGGTTGCATCGTCATCCCTGTCTTTCATATCGACCCATCCAAATTTTACCTCGTCGAAACGAACCGCCATAAGAAATGCTAACGGAGAAAGGAACATATTCATCGCCATCGTGTTGTCTTCATATTCACCAGCAGGGTACCTGTCCGCAGACTGTGAGTCTGGCGGAACCTCGTCGATGGTCGAATATTCCTCTTCCTTTGACTCCTGCTCTTGGGTAGAACCTTGAGTATCCTCAGCGGAGGTTGTCCCCTCCCCTGTCTCTTCCTTAGAAGTAGTGCTTTCAGATTTACTATCGTCTTTAGGCCTTGACTCCGGTCCTTGGGAATCCACATCGGAGGTGGCGCTCGTCACATCATCCGTCTTAGGTGCCGTACTCGTACTCACAGATTTGCCACCATCCTTAGACCCATTCACCGGTGCTGTTTGAGCTGTGGCCGAGTCGCCGTCCTGACTGAAAGAAGGCTCCACCTTGTTTGACTCCGGTCCTTGGGAATCCACATCAGAGGTGGCGCTCGTCACTTTCTCCGTCTTAGGTGCCGTACTCGCAGGTTTGCCACCATCCTCAGGCGTATTCACCGGTGCTGTTTGAGCTGTTGCCGAGTCGTCGCCGCCCTGACTGGAAGAAGGTTCCCCCTTGCTTGACCTCGGTCCTTGGGAATCCACATCGGTGGTGGCGCTTGTCACATCCTCTGTCTTAGGTGCAGTACTCGCAGGTTTCTCATCATCCTTGGGCCTATTTACAGCTGGTGCAGTCTGACCTGTCGCCGAGCCATCGTCATGGCTGGAAGGAAATCCCTCCTTACTTGACTCCGCTCCTTGGGAATCCTTGGTGACATCTTTCTTTGTCACCGTACTATCAGATTTGTTACCATCCTTAGTCTCATTTACCGCTGAGACAGTTTGACCTGTGACTGATGGACCGTCGTTACTGGAAGAAGATCCCTTCCCGCTCATTCCGAGTCCTTGGTTACTCGACGCCTGGGAATTCACGTCGGAGATGGTGCTCTTCCCCATCTCTCCCTCGGAATGACTCCCCTCAGATTTGCTGCTATCTGCAGTCGGCTGAACACCAGACTTTTCACCGCTCGAGGTATACCAGGTTTGTTTCTGTTCATTTTCATTCGGAGGTCCAGCTTTATGTCCGGTTTCCTTTGGAGCTGCAACTGGCTGTTCCTTGTGTCCATCTTCCTTCGAAAGTTCACCAGGCGGCACATCCTGTCCATCTTTGGGTTTACTTTCGTCTGCCAGTTGATCACCAACTACATTAGGTTCATGTGCATGATCACTGTCCTTAGTTTTTACATCATGGAGTAAGCGGCGGCTATGATGCACCGAGTCAGCTTCTGGTGTACCTGGGAATTGGTTCGAAACATCATTATTTTGAGCCGTAGATGTAGCTTCTGTCACTGCCTCCGGTTGCAGTTGTCTATTTAGGCCAGGCATGAGCAGCAAGAAGAGAATCGTACATGCAAGACTTAGATTAAGTACCCCTCGCTTCTTTCGCACTATAAACAGGAGCAGGCACATGATTATGGGAAAAATAAACATGATAGATTGGTATGAATCAGGCACTCTATCCGGTACTAAGATTCCTTTGTCAAAGATATGACACCAAAAGTAAGACTTCATGACTGCCGCAAGGAGTAGGATCAGGTACAGCTTCGATACCCTGCGGTTTCTCGTATGGGTCTCCAGCTCGGGAGGGTCTGCGACCCCATCGTCATCAGCTGCGATACGCCCGGACTCCTCGTCAAGTTTTCTGATCTCCTCTCCTTTTTCGTCTTCCTGGGATTTCTTCGTCCATATTCGGCGAGGGATGGCTTCCAACTCGCTTTTGACAACTTCATGGGTCCCTGTAATCATTTCCGACAAAGTTTTCTCCGATTTCATGTGTTTCCCCACGGCTTCCTTCATCATACCGATATCCTTCGAGATAGCTTCAATATCAGCCATGGCGAAGTCAGGAAAACCATCCAGCAAGTAGAGATACGCGATCTTCAACTTCTCCAAGATGTTGTTGGCGCCGCTCTGGAAGCTTTGCAGCATGAGGGCACAGGCGTCGTTGAGTTTGATAACGTTGAAGAGGCAGTCTTGTATCTGGACTAACTGCTTCGCATCCTTGGCTGCAGCGTTCGTCGAGACGTACAGGTACTCCCCAACGGACTTTATCATGTTGATATTTCCCACCATCTGCAACTGGCTCTCCAGATCCTGCAGCACGTCTTTGACCCCTTTGTCTTCTTCAGAGGGGACGTTGCCCAGTTCCACGACCTCCATTCCGCCATTCTCTGTGTCCGACATCTGCAACAATATGGAAAAAACTCTGACGAATGATCACTTCAAATCGCCTGTGTTTATAGAGGTGGCTGCAATAGCTCGCCCGGTGAGCTAAAAAGGGATAGAGTGCCCCTTTAACGGCTCAGTCACACCAGCAACAGGCAGGCTAGAGACAGCTGTCTATATTCTGTCTTATCTACTAGCATTCAGTCATGTCAGTACAGCAACTACATACATACATACACTTTGGTAAAAAATATTCAACTCAAATTTTCAAAAGGTTTTATTGTTCTTACAAATACTTTTTTCATGGGGAATTATACTTAAGATGTCTACTTTATTTTCTTGCTTCATTCATTGATCACAGTTTCTTTATTTCAGAATTATGTAACATAGTTTGTTCGATATCAGAAATACAGTGGCTCAAAAGTTTACATACACCAAGTCAAACTCTAAAAACACAACCTCGAATCTTCGAAAAATTGATGACTGGTACCTCACAGTCATTTTACTGATTATTGGTCACCAAATCAGTTATGTAATAACCCAGGACATCCCATAGTGGGTTCATGAGACGGCATTTCTATAGTGTCTCGCCCTTTTCTACAGTCAGAACTATTAGGACAAGGTGGGAAAATCCAAATAGTACAGCCAAGACCTCAGAAAGCGTGTGGTTGATCTTCACAAGATAGGGTCCTCATTAGGCCACATTGTTATAGTCAGTTTAGGGAACCCAGGGCTTCCATTCAGACCATCGTCAGGAAGAACAAGGACCTCGGGACCACATTGACCAAGCCAAGGAGCGAAAGAAACGGGAAACTGACCCCCCAAAAACGAACAGACACTGGTGCAAATGTGAAAATCAACCACAGGTCACCCAAAAAAGCTCCTCTGCAAGGATCTCCAAGATGCAGGATTGATTGTGTCAGGATCTACGGTGAAGCATGTTCTGCATCGACATGGCCTGAAGTGGTACTGCGCAAGGAAGAAGCCACTGCTCAAAGATCGGCACAAAAAATCAAGGGAGAAATTTGGAAAGGAGCATCAATACAAAGAATCAGCATTTTGGAGGAAGGTTCTGCGGTCTGACAAAATGAAAATGGAGCATTTTGGTCGTAATGACCAGAAGTACGTCTGGAGTGAACAGGGCGAGGCCTGCAACCCGAAGAACACCATCTCGACTGTCAAGCATGGTGGTGGTAGCATCATGCTTTGGGGCTGATTTGCTGCATCCGGCACGGGAAGACTCCAGAAGGTCAATGGGATCATGAAGAAAAAGGATTACTTCAAGATTCTTGATGACAACGTCAAGGCCTCTGCCAAATCGTTGAAGCTAGGGCGCGATTGGAACATTCAATCAGACAACAATCCTAAGCACAGAGCAAAAGTAGTCAACAAATGGTTTGAAGACAACAGGGGGAAGGTTTTAGAGTGATTTTCGTGAAGTCCGGATTGAAATCTTATTGAAAACTTTTTAGATGAGCTTAACAGACGAGTCAGAGCAAGAAACCAACAAATTTGACCGAGTTACATAACTACTGTCAAGAGGAATGGGCCCAAACTCCCAAGAGTATTGGGAGACACTTGTGGAAGGTTATTCTAGATGTCCTAGTCAGGTTCTGACAGTAAAAGGCAATGCTACAAGTACTAATGTATAGTGTATGTAAACTTTTGAACCACTGTATTTCTGGGAAATAACGAAGTATGTTACATAATTCTGAAATAAAGAAACAGTAATCAATGAATGAAGCAAGAAAATAAAGTAGACATCTTAACTATAACTCCCCATGAAAAAAGTATTTGTAAGAACAATAAAACCTTTTGAAAATTTGAGTTGAATATTTTTTTATACCAAAGTGTATGTAAACTTCTGACCACGACTGTACATTACAGCTCGCGAGAAACTGAGAAACAATGATTGATTTTGGGCCCAGATGTTGTCAACATTATCAGTTTATGTTGACACAGGGTGTCCCAAAAAAATGTCCAGCCCAAACCAGGCAACCTCAGAATCTGTTGGGACTTGCGTTGAGGAGGACTAACGACTAGAGTATCGGGAAGGAGGAATTATAGTTCACGCCATGGATTCAGTAGATTATTCCCTAGACTTCCGGAGCTATAGTGCGGGGGCTGATGTTTTTATGAAAACCATCGAAAACTCGATTAAAATTGGATAGATACAAACTACAATCATCAGTCTGCACAACCATTGTGGATATGAACCAATAGGTGACGCTGTAAACAGTTACGCAAGCAATCTTGACAATAGAGGTCGTTCCCAGAAATGTGGAAAGTGGTAAGAGTTATTAGGAGCAGTCGTCAGCCGCGCATATTGCCAACAGATGGCAGCAAAGTTCTAGCGGACCAATGTACAGGAAAATCTACGTGATTGCTGCTCAATCAATGACTGGGTCCGCTATAGGCCTATGCATTGACACCTATTGGTCAACTCGCTGACAGCTCCTATTGCAATCACCCAGAGGTAAAATTTTGTGGACTTCGAAAAACACATATGTCTTACCCCAACCATAACATTTCGAGGATGATCTAATCCTAATCATAACCCCTAAAAATCCCTTTGAAAACCCCTTTTGTACCTCTAGGGGATTGCATTTGTCATCAACCACCAGGTGTAATGTTTTTCAGTGTGGCCATTTTTCTGTGTGACTCCCATCCCATTGTTTGGAACACACTGGGAAACAGACTCACTGTTTCTCTGTGTGTCGCTCATTGTCATGTCGCACCATATTCCGTCAATCTATTGTAATGCATATGAATAAAAAAATTGTAAAAAACCGCAATCGGCGAAAATATCAAAACCTGGTGTGTCTGCTATGACAAGATTTTTTTCGACCTTTCGGTCGTGAGATTGTTGTTGTCCAATGTCAAAACTACATACAAGACATGCAAGAAACCGTCAAGATGCCTTCATGAAAAATCAGATTTTTCAAAAAGGGAACACACAGAGAAATCTGCCACTTTGTTTTCATAGTACACCCCATACAGTGAGATCAAAACACCGGCAAACCAGCGACAAACGGGAACACCGTGGCTGTTCACACCGGCAACCCGACAGCATGGGGACGAAGATGGTACATGTATCATTCGGAAAGTGGGGAATCCCAATTGGAAGTGAAGAACGCGCGGATGGGGAATCCCCACTACACTGCCCTTTACCACCAGTAGAAAGGAAACAGACTCAAATATTTACAGAAATTTCATCTAACTCACCTTAATTTTGGCTGCAACTCTTTCTAAACACTCCAGTACCTGCTACCACCGATTCCGGCGCGATGATTTCGTTAAATTTTGCAAGAAATTTGACTGTATGTTGACTCCTATAGAGCGAGCAGTCGACGATCAGACGGCGCGTCTGATTATGTAGTTCCTCTTCTTCACCAAAGGATGGCGCTGTAAGTTCGAAGTTGACGCGCGCATCCCATTCATGACTTGCCACTCAATTCCGTCTCATTCTTAGTTGGCAGTGGGTCATCTGTTGACTTTTTATGTCATTCCCGAACATGAACGTATTGGCCTACCGGCCAGCTTCGAGTGAAACGGAATACATGCAGGGGATGATTTCGGCCCATACACGATCAATATTGTTGTACAATATGGGGTCCAGGCATGTGCTTCTGGCATGATGGATAAAGATTGGCAATAATATTGCCCATTTTGAGCCTCATATTGTGCAATAATATTGCGCATGTATGGGCCGCGAAAATAGGCCTACACTATCAGGGACCTTATTCACAAAGCCCCTAAGTTAAGGGTTGGCAAATACTTTATCTGGCTGATGTGAACACATGGAAAATAATTTACGCACTCCCCTAAGTTACGAGAGGTTGGTGAATGAGGTCCCTGAACGCTTTCGTGCACTACCCGAGCCTGGGCCTACTTACTTCATCAGAACACGGCAGCCGAGATACCATCCCACTAACTAAGAATATACATAGGGCCTACATTGTACTTTCATTTGGAAGGTTTCTCAGGGGCGTAGCTAGTGGGAGGGGCAGGGTCAACCCCCCAGCACAGCAAAAAGGGACTTGAAAAAATTTCCCTCTTAAAGGTAATATTCCCTCTTCAAGCCGAGTTATTCTGGTGTCAGATGTGGGGAAAATGCATCTCAGAGGATGTCAGATTTTCAATTTTTTTCTGGGGGAGGACCGCCCAGGACCCGCTGTGACTTCGCTCTTCAGACATTAATCAATTTTACCCCGTTCTGGAATTGGGACTCTTGTTGAGATTCGCGCTCAGCATCGCATACGACAACACACGATACTGACTTGAATCGTTGACGGAGCGTAGTACGATCATAGGGAGGTTTCGCAAGCGCTTGGTTGGGCCCTACGACGACGTTTATCTATTGTGTGGGAATACCCAAACAATAGATAAACGTCGGCGTATGGCCTAACCGGGCACTTGCGAAACCTCCCTATTTTTATGCTTCCGTCGTCAGGAACAAACCTCTTTCTGAGAAATGGACGTTTTCCTGAGTGTGACGCGTCACGTCATGTTGACTGATATCTCCATGTGGGCCATATACATGTAATTGTTTTATACTTGGTGGAGATTTTTTTCCGGAACAACCAGGGCCTACTCGTATTTGAAATCAATCGACTAATGTTCTCCAGTAGGAGCTATTGGTCAGTTGACCAATATGAGTCAAGCTACGGTCCAGGTCAATGGGTCATATGAATAAAGACTAGCAAATGCTTTTACTTCAGATTTGTACAGCATTGCGTAGTGCATTTGTATTGCAAACTTCAAGTAAAAGCATTTGCTAGTCTTTGTTCATATGACCCAATGTCTAGCGGACCCATTCATGGTTTATTGGAGGGCTTTGTAGGCCTACTTTATTGTTCCGCTAGAACTTTGCTGCCGTCTTTTGGCGATAAGCGCGGCTGTCTGCTCCTTTTCGTGCCATGACATGCATGTATAAGGGAACGAGTTTGTCAAGCAAACCGAAACTTTATTCACATTTTGATTTTCAGTTGTACACATCATTCAACTTTCAGTGAATCACCGTCCGAAGATCATTGAACAGAACTAGGTCAACCCGGAAAGTCCCATACTTCCCGTCTGTCCTGACATGCCGCCGTTATCTNAATAGGGAGTTTTCGCAAATCTGACGAAAAACGAAGTACGAAATACGAAATTGGACGTCATATCCACGACGTACTGTATTTCAGGAAATGGTTGGTACCACAAATGTCCCTCCTGCCAGTGCGTCTTTTAGCATGTCATGTAAGATCGAAAGAGTTATGTCGCATCTTGAATTTTTAAATTTCCAATTCGTATCAACGAAGTGGAAACGAAAGATAAATTTCAAAGTTTAATATACACCGTACCTCTGTCGTTCTAACGTCATACGCTAAACGATGCTCTTGCAGCAGGCGATATTTGTGGTACCAGCCATTTCCTGAAATACATTACGTCATGGCTATGACGTCCAATTTCGTATTTCGTACTTCGTTTTTCGTCAGATTTGCGAAAACTCCCTATTGACATTTGGGCCAAATTCCAGAATTTCACGGTCGATTTTACAGATTTGTTGGCCAAAAGGGGAGGCGCGCGCTCCCTCTGGTAGAGCGAGCAGCCGACGATCAGACGGCGCGTCTGATTATGTAGTTCCTGCTCTTGACCAAAGGATGGCGCTGTACATTCGAAGTTGACGCACGCACCCCATTCATGACTTGCCACTCAATTCCGTCTCATTCTTAGTTGGCAGTGGGTAATCTGTTCACTTTTTATGTCATTCCCGAACATGAAAGTATTGGCCTACCGGCCAGCTTCGAGTGAAGCGGAATATATGCAGGGGATGATTTCGACTCTCGGCTTAAGCAAGGTTCATTGGCACACGGATCCAATCAGTTTCCAGTCCGTTTGCCCCTAGTTTTCCGGATACGACAACGCAAAAGCCCATTTGATCGATATTTTACGGACCTGAACCGGACAAAATCCGTGTGCCAATGAACCTTGCTTTAAGCGGCTGATAAAACACGATCAATATTATTGCGCAATGGAGGGTCCAAAATAGGGCATGTGCGTCTGGCATGATGGATAAGGAAAGATTGGCAATAAAATTGCCCATTTTTAGCCTCATATTGTGCAATAATATTGCGCATGTACATGTATGGGCCGCTAAATAGGCCTACACTATCAGGGACCTTATTCACAAAGCCCCTATTAATTTACGCAATCCTCTAAGTTACGAGAGGTTAGTGCTGCCATTGGTATGAGAAGTAAGAAGTCGTCGACAGCAGAAAGTTATCAGTGAGGTCCGAGTTACATGTATTTCACCCACGTTTGATGTTTACGCCTGGTCGTCGCCCGCCATTGTTTGTTGTGATCACGTGAGACCCGAAGATTCGAGATGGCGACACGTCTTTGAATAGTGAGATGACAGGTCTGAGGGAGGTTTAATCGTTCACCAAGCGTCGTATAGCCATAGATTGAAGTAGAAGATTTATTGTCAAATATCCTCCTCCTCGAAGCCTTACAGTAGTGGTCAGTCGCATTGAGCAATTTGTCAGCCCTTTTACACTGCGGGTAGTGCAGTTTTCAACGGCCGGTCCTTAGTGGTGTAGGCAGGGGCCATGTAACTGTACGACCGCAGTTTCCGCGTGACGTCATACATCGCATGACGTCACATTTCACCGCTTGCGTGGCTTCACACCGTCCGTGACGTCACACTGTACGGCAAGTGACGTATTACGTCAAACGTTTTGACTTCAAACTTGCAAGCTCAGCGAATCTCATTGAATCGAAGTTCTGTGCCGTGTTTTCATATATATTTGTAGTTTTGTCAAGCATTTGTTAATGGGAAGTGTCACAAAAATCGGTATGTAGATATGCGGTTTATCCTTTTGCCGAGTTTCTATTTGCGTGTAATTTTTAAGGCCTATTTTCTGTGTTTTGGTGGAAGTATGAGCGCGCACTTTGTAGGCCTAGGCCCGTTGTTTATGATGTTTGCTTCTTGTATGTTTCAGTTAATCTTACAACGTCACTTTCAACTTGCAACAACGTCACCTGTAACCCTCGATCTAATTCGACTTATGACAACCTGTGACACACGTATTTGCATTCAATCGACGATGTTGTACGAATAAACGACAGACGCTTTTCCTATCTACGAATTTATACGTCAAGTTTGTTACGTCCACGCCCACGGCACTACATTTCATTAACGATTTTTTGGATCACATCGAAGTTACAATGGATACGAGGAGTGAAGTAGCTGCTAGGCTGAAAGATGTTCAAGGGAAAATCGAAGTTCTTCTGCCGGCTAAAGGGAATCTTGACGAGGTAAGGCAGTTGTATACGTGTTGGCTCAAAGAGTATGAAACGTTGTTGAATGCACATGATGCACCTCAGACAGAAGAAGCGTCCGCAGGTGGCCGGAACGAAGATTTCTGGCCAATGGACAACGTCTGTCGGGCATTTAAGGCAAAGATGGAAGGCTGGATGACGTCTGCGGAAATGGATAAGAGGCCGCAAATCCGTCCATCTGACAGCGTGTCTAAAGCTGGCTCACGTTGCAGCAGCAGATCGTCAATTCTATCGTCGCTTTCTTTGGCCAAGATGAAAGAGACACAAAGGAAAGCAGAATTGTCGGCTAAGATTGAAGCCCTAAAGGAGCGAGAAGCTCTTGAACAAGCCAAGCTACAGCTCAAACTCCGTGAAGAGGCGTTGGAATTAAGGACCCAACTGATGGTTTCTGAGGCCAAAAGTCAAGCTATTGAAGAACAAGAGGTCTTCCTGACACAGGATAGTAGTAAGACTAGGTCGATGCCCATGCTCTCACCACAATTATCTGATATTCCCGTTGCGCCTGCTTTGAAATCTCAAGTTGGCCTAGGCCTAGGTGGTTCAGATACGTATGTTTTGCCTGCACCTACAGTAAAAACCGCTTTGAATCCAAATGTTTTGGATGAGAAGTTGCATCCTACTTCAAGCCCAGTACAACCTCAAGCAACTGAAGAGTTTCAGTTAGACCAGAGAAGGAACCCATGGATGGCAAATTGTTCTACGTCGGAACAGATTCTAAAAGAGAATCAAGATGTCAAGTCCTTCAACAGTCATGGTTCGTCAGAAGAGGCTTTGTTGGTTGCAGTTAAGGAATTGAAGAAGCCGGTGTCGGATATCAAGAAGTTTGGAGGTGATCCCCTCCAGTATAGGAATTTCCGCCGCCAGTTCCAGACCCGCATAGTTGTCAATACTGTTGATGATGATGAGAGGATGAACTATCTTCAGCAGTATACTACAGGTGAGGCGAACAATATTGTTTCGGGATACAGTTGTTTGCAAGCAGCTGTTGGTTATGCTGCAGCTGTCCGAGAGCTCGAGCGAAGATATGGAGATGTAGAAGTCATAGCTGATGCATACATCAATAAGGCACTTGATTGGCCCAATGTGAAGCCAGATGACCCCAAGGGATTGGATGCGTTCTCCATCTTCCTGACAGAGTGTGGAAATCGATTTGGTTACGTCGGGTCGGGTCACACTACAACTAAACCGATTTCGATTCGAAACAAAACGCGTCACACTCAACCCGAAATAAACTACGTCATGACGTTAGGCCTACATTGAACATGTTGAATGTATACTGTGCAGTACATAACTATTTCGATTTGGCTAATGCGAATCGAAACCGATTCAAATACCGGTTTGGTTAAATCGGTATAAAAGTGATCTATTTCGAATTGAGTGTGACGCGTTATATCGGAATAAGCCTTTATTGTGAATTCGATTCGATATAAAACCCTAAGTGTGAACACGGCATTTGATTGTTCTGCCAAGTTTGAAGGAGTCTCCATCAACGACACACTTCTTCAAGGTCCTAACCTCACAAACGACTTGGTTGGAGTACTGCTCAGGTTCAGGCAGCAGCCCATTGCAATCATGGCAGACATTGAGAAGATGTTTTACCAGGTGAGGGTACCAGAACAAGACAGAGATTGCTTACGCTTCTATTGGTGGCCTGATGGTGATACCTCAAAGGACCCAGAAGAATATCGAATGGCTGTTCATCTATTTGGAGCCACCTCATCGCCTGCATGTGCTAACATGGCATTGAGACAGACGTTCATAGACAACCTGCCGGAGGAGGAAGCACTTTGTGTGAGAAAGGATGGGATGACCCGATTGAGGAGTTAGACCTACAGCGCTGGAAGCAATGGTTGGAAGACATCCCAAAACTTGAGAATTTGAAGATTGAATCGAAGCTATGGTTGAATGGCCCCGAATTCTTGTCAAGAGACGAATCCGAATGGCCCAGGACAGAATTCACCACATCTCTGACAGAAGATGATCCGGAAGTTAGACGCCCAGCGGCATGTAATGCGAGCACTGTGGTGCAGACCACAACACCGTTGGACAAGTACTTTGAAAGGTTCTCAAGTTGGAAAAAGCTCAAGATCTTTGTCGCTTGGATTTTGAGATGCAAGAGGATTCTACGACAGAGGGTACAGAGGAAAGTAGAACCCACGCGTCAAGACGCTCGAGAAGAGCCGAAGTTTTTGACTTCAGAACAGTTGGAAGAGGCAGAGAAGGAAATCGTCAAGTATGTGCAGGAGAAGCACCCGCCCACTGGTATCGAAAAGTTGGACCCATTCAAGGACGAACAGGGAATTATTCGTGTTGGTGGACGTCTTGCACGCGCTACTATTCCTGTTGAGACAAAGCATCCAATT
Source organism: Notospermus geniculatus (assembly GCA_002633025.1). Lineage (NCBI taxonomy): Eukaryota > Metazoa > Nemertea > Pilidiophora > Heteronemertea > Lineidae > Notospermus > Notospermus geniculatus. Next base: position 33,132 of record NMRB01003377.1, on the reverse strand, counting down.
CTTCTCCCGAAGGAATCGTCCATCACGAGGCTGATAGTTGATGAGATACTCAGACGAATGGGACACGTTGGAAGGAATGCTGTCATCGCTAAGTTGAGAGAGAAATACTGGATTGTCAGTGCAGCCAAGGTAGTTGGAGGATTGCTCACGAAGTGTGTAATTTGTCGGCGACATCGTGCAAAAGTTGGAGAGCAGAAGATGGCAGACCTACCTGTTCAACGTCTAATAGGAGGTGAGAAGCCTTTCACCCGTACGGGGATGGATTTCTACGGTCCATTTTCAGTGAAGCGAGGAAGGAGCCTGGTTAAAAGATACGGAGTAATCTTCAGTTGCTACGCCATCCGTGCTGTCCACATTGAAATGGCAGCCAGTCTAGAAGCCGACTCATGCATCAACGCTATTCGAAGATTCGTAGCGAGAAGAGGTACAGTGAAATACATCCGTTCTGACAATGGAACAAATCTTGTTGGTGCGGAAAAGGAACTACGTGCAAACCTAGACAAATGGAATCAAGAGCAGATTCACGCCATCCTCAGACAAGAAGGAATTGAATGGGAATTCAATATTCCTGCAGCTTCGCACCAAGGAGGAATGTGGGAACGTATGATAAGGTCGATTAGAAAGGTTCTTTATGGTCTTCTCAAAGAACAGACAATAAGATTGGATGACGAAGGCTTGAACACACTGTTCTGCGAAGCTGAGACAATAGTCAACAGCAGACCCCTCACGATGATGAGCGATGATCCTAATGAGCAAGAGCCACTCACACCGAATCACCTACTTCAGTTGCAGACTGATAAAGCTCTGGCACCAGGATTGTTTGAGTCAAACGACTTGTTCGTTAGAAAGCGCTGGAGGCAGATTCAACATTTGGTGAACGTCTTCTGGAAACGATGGAGTTCCGAATACCTTGTGACGCTCCAGGAGAGACAGAAGTGGCAAGACTGCAGAAGGAACTTAAGTGTAGGCGACATTGTGCTGGTGGTCGATAACAGTGTTACTAGAGGGCTTTGGCAACTAGCCAAGGTTGTCGAGGTGTTTCCAGGCAAAGAGGGTTTGGTCCGCTCTGTGCGTGTCCGCACGAAGACTACAACAATGCTACGTCCAGTGACGAAGCTTGTCACTCTGTTAGAAGCGGAAGCTCTAGAGAATTAAAGGACAGTGTACGAAGTGAAATGAACTCGGAACATTAGTGACTTTTAAGGACAGTTAGGACTTTTGGAACATTATTTTTGGTACTAATCGCTTCTTGTACCCTTTATGCGATTAGTGGGGGTCGGGATGTAACTGTACGACCGCAGTTTCCGCGTGACGTCATACATCGCATGACGTCACATTTCACCGCTTGCGTGGCTTCACACCGTCCGTGACGTCACACTGTACGGCAAGTGACGTATTACGTCAAACGTTTTGACTTCAAACTTGCAAGCTCAGCGAATCTCATTGAATCGAAGTTCTGTGCCGTGTTTTCATATATATTTGTAGTTTTGTCAAGCATTTGTTAATGGGAAGTGTCACAAAAATCGGTATGTAGATATGCGGTTTATCCTTTTGCCGAGTTTCTATTTGCGTGTAATTTTTAAGGCCTATTTTCTGTGTTTTGGTGGAAGTATGAGCGCGCACTTTGTAGGCCCGTTGTTTATGATGTTTGCTTCTTGTATGTTTCAGTTAATCTTACAACGTCACTTTCAACTTGCAACAACGTCACCTGTAACCCTCGATCTAATTCGACTTATGACCAACCTGTGACACACGTATTTGCATTCAATCGACGATGTTGTACGAATAAACGACAGACGCTTTTCCTATCTACGAATTTATACGTCAAGTTTGTTACGTCCACGCCCACGGCACTACAGGCCATATTCATAAACATACTTAAGTCAAAGTGTGATACTTGTCTTTTGTGTTGAACAAAGGATAAGTGTCACACATAGACTTAAGTAGCTTTATTAATATGGGCCCTGGGCTGCTCGCACAGTCAGTCATTTGTTGCTGTGTGTGTTGCGTGCATAGCCTAATTGGCGTGCATTACGTCTGTATTGGCGTTTTAAAGTTTGAATTGGAAGTCTGTCTCAAGGAGGATCTGATTTCCCTGAACTTGGCCAGAGTTACACGCAGGAAGTTATACGTCAAGAGTTAGAGCCATACATATTGGGTACTAATAATAATGAATTTATTTAGAACATAATAGATACAAAGAAGAAAAAGGGCTGACGCCGGAGGCATTAATAGCCTTTACATGAAAATAAAATGTAATAGTAATGATGAGGAGCATAGGACAATTCCAGAGTATAAACAAAGTAAAGAAATAGCAAATAAGAAGGGAGAAAAAGAAACAAACAGACAAGTACTCAGGAGATGAGGTGTTGACTACGGAACTGGATCAGTTAACTATTTGACACAGCACAGACGTAGTGGGCAGAAAGTGATAATATTAATATATTTACTGACAAAGGCAGCATATCGCTGCCGTTGAGAATAAGATCCAGTTTCGCAGTCAACCCCAACCTATCAAAAAATAAATGCAAACCAAGGTCCGAATAAAATTTAGTACGACTTTCATTAAGAAGAGGGCATTGGAGGAGAAGGTGTAAAGTGGTTTGAGCACGGTATCCACACTCACATGAAGGGTCGTTAACACCAGTAAAATTGTGAGAATACAAATAATTTTTAAAATTTAAATCACACTTAGTTCTATTAAAAAATATTTCCTCCTGTCGAGTAAGACCGAGTTTTGACGTGGTAAGAGGATTCTTTTTACCATGAAGGTGTTTTTTTATTCTATATTTAAAAGATGATTTAGAAAATGACTCCTTAAAGATAATATATCACGGGTATTTTCGCGGGCCACGAAAATCATTGTTTATTTACATTTTCTTTGTTTATGTCCAATCTTTCTTTGTCTTTCATCTATAATTAACAACACTGTGTGCCTGAACTTCCTTCAAATCCAGTAGTCTTGAACGTTAGTTGTGGTGTTGATATTTTTGGTGACTGGGAGGGGAATGTGGATGGTAGTCAGCTGCCCTCTGAATGCAGGGCAGCTGACTGGGATCTGTGGTTATAACTATTTATTAGCAAATGCAGATTTGTAGGGCTGGGGAGATATTCATCCTGCGAAAAACGTTTTCAGCGAAAAAAAATAAACAGAGAAACTGACACGTGAAAAAAATAACAATTCCTATCGCAAGGCTCAATCCCGGCGCCCCGTATTCAGAGCCGGACGCTCTACCGATGCGCCAGCCGGCCACGTCATGACGGTAGCTGCTCAATAAATGTTTATAAACATATCCCAGCTACTCAATATATTTTTATGTTAATTAAAAATGACGTTGCAAATCAGAATAATCTTCCAAAAATCGCATTATACAACATCCACAGCGAGCAAGTCCCCGGTGCAAGTCCCCAGCAAATCTGTCAGCATATCGCTACATACTGTACCCATCTACGTTCACAGTCACTAAAAACGTGAACCAACCGTCCGGTATATTCCATCTGAACATTAGGTGCATATTTCCGATGAGTCCAGTTCTATTGATTGACCCGTGACAAGACTTTGACTAGCTTCGCTGTTGGCCGCTACGCAGCGCGTTGGGCCCTTGCGTCTGGACTACATCATGACATGATGTATGTAAGGAAACGTATGTAAGGAACATCGTCATTGGATTTCCCCACCTGGAAAACCGTGATAGTTGGTAGGTGGGTAGGTGCTTTTAGAGAGTGCCGATAAGGGCACACTATTTGACTGGAGAGAGTCGTATGTTTACAAACTCGTCCCCAGTGGGTTTATGTTCCTACAACACCACTGGAAAGGGCTGACGATTTCAGGAATACTGTGCATGCGCGGTATACTAATTTTGAGGCGAATCACGCCGAGGCTGGCACCCGAAACTATTCATTTGAATTTGCTCTAATACTCAACAACTTCGTGTTTTGGGTGCACTAGCATTATACCCGTGGCGAGCACATACGCCCAGGATGCATGTGGTCACTGAGAGCGGATGGCATCAGGGGTGGAAAAACTGGCACCACAGGCAGTAAGGGTGGCGAAAAAATCATGTCGAAGTCTGAATATTATGGGTTTTAGTAGTTTTCCAGCGGGAACCCTTCGAAATCGAGGTATGAATCGCTGAAATGGCTGGTGATTTACCCCCTCCCCCGGCCACCCCCGACGGGTAGTGGTGGTGCCGATTCTAGGACATTTGCCCCCTGGACATTCCTCCCCTTCCGATATTTGCCTCTGGAATTTTGCCCGCCGGACATTTACCCTCGTAGGACATATTGGCCCCCATGACATGTCCAGGACCCTCTGATCGGAAGTCGGACACCAGAACCACCACACCACCGAGCTTCTCATGAATAGACTTTGGTTCCCCTCAGTTTGTTTCCAATTTTCTCCAGCTGATACCCTCTCACATCGACTGGAGAACTGAGAAAACTCAAAATGAGTAGACTTTGTCTCCACTTCAGAATGAGACTCCAGTTGCAGTTATCTCCAGTCGATGCAAGAGGGCTCCAGCCTTAGAAAACTGGTACTCATTCTCGGTTTGAGTAGCAAAGGAAACTCATTGGACTTGTGTCCGAGGTGAAATGCGCCGCCCAGTGGATAGATAAGCAGTTCGCCTCAGGTCGTTCCGAATGGTATATAGACACACCACTTGCTTGTAAACACTAATGGAAGTGGATATCTTGGATACACTGCCCGATAATGCTTTGACTGTGTGTGGATTGATATGACAACCCCTTGGTGAATTAAAGGGAGACATGCGAAAAATATTGCCCGGCGGGCACAGGTTGTGTGAGTTGTAGCGCCGTCTGTTAATACACGGTGACACTACGCTATATCACAGGCCCCTGTAGAGCTATCAGTGAGTTAAGAACACTTTTCTAATCAAACATATCTAAAAAACACAACACGTATCTAAAAACACACCACGAGCTCATAAATTCGTGAGCTCGGGATGTGTTTTTTACAAACTAGTGTTTTTTGGTAAGATACGTGTTCTAAGCTCACTAATAGCTCTACAGGGGCCTGTGATATAGCGTAGTGTCACCGTGTTGTAACAGACGGCGCTAGGTCAGACAACTTGTGCCCGCCGGGCAATCTTTTTCGCATGTCTCCCTTTAAGAGGACGAATTAAAGGGATCCACGTTCTTTCAAGAAGGACTGCACAGCTTCGTCCCTCAGCGCAGCTGCCTGTTGCCAGGACTTGATCACGGCTTCGTTCGGACGAAGATTCTCGGTGTACCACCCCTCGATGGTTCGGCGAGTTGAACGAATCAAGCCCCGGCTCTCTCCGCAGTAGACCTGAAGTGCCCTCCATCTGAAAAAAAATCATCGGAATATAACGTGTTCCTCTCATCTGTTTGAGAAAAGTCTCAAATTCTTTTCGTTGACAAGCCTTGTTTATTCCACAAGTAGCCATTTTATCATGTTTATGTCAAATTCCGCGAATCCACTCAAATGACCATGTTCACCGAGTCTCCGAAAGGAGATGTAAGCTAATGAAATGTTCCAGGGACTATGTGCTCATCTGGGTGCAATGCACCAGTGAATTAAAAATTCGGAGATGATCCAGCCGTAACTTAGTTCCCGGTTTTGGCCGCCTTGATGGCCAAGTCGAGAATCAGATCGGAGCAAAACTTAAGGCCGTATTCTAGAAGCTTCCTTAACTCAAAGGTTTACCTGCAGCTATTGTTTGCAGGGCAGAATACAAGGAGGCTTGTAGAATACGGGTCTTGGTGTCTAAGGTCGTCTGACGTAGGGGTGATTATGTATAAAGTTTGAAGTCAATAGCTCCAGCAGTTACGAAACCTGCCCTGCTAAACCGAGGCGCACATTGGTGGCAAATCTCAATGCGGAAGGGGTTTCTTAAGGCGACTCTCCATGTGCAAGTTTTCTTGGGGTTTTCTTGCGCAAGTTGGCTCTCTATGGGCAATTCAACTGCGAGCAGTTGTTTATGTCATTGGTCCCAGCGTAAGCCGTGAGGAACAAATAATGGTGAATTGCCCATTGTGAGCCAACTTGCGCAAGAAAACTTTCACGTGGAGAGCCGCCTTTAAAGTCGAACTGGCCCAAAGTTGCTGGGGTCGTCATTCAACCGGGTCAGTCGACTTCAAAATTTAAAACACCCCTACCGCATTGAGATTTGCTGTCAATGTGCACCGAGCCTAAAGCATGGTGCACACCTGCGACCAAAATCATGCGACCACCGACGAGACTGGCGAAAACGACGCCGCAGGCAACCATCGGGCATGTCGGGTGCGAGGTCGCTTGCCGACCACACTTGCAACTATTTCAGTGAACCATCGGAAACCAACAGATAAACTGCGGAAGCGCCCGAAGTTGCTGACTAATTGTGGTGTCGCATTGCAATTGTTTGGAGACGAAAGTTTCATCACTTTGGTATCGGTCGACTGGTCACAAAGTAAGTCGCCCTTTGCGACCGAAAATTAAACATGTTGAATTTTTGGTGTCTTGATGCAATAGAGATTATTTGGTCTCCATTGGCCATTGAAACCGGTCATTCAGATCGCCCAGTGCACAGTCTTCCACAAACAATGTATCGACCACTCAAGCGATCAGATATGAGAAGGGGTTCGATTAATCGGGTGACCACAGCGACTGGTCGCTTGGTGCAACGATCTGTCGCAGACAACGCGACAAATCCTGCAAATCTCCAGTCGCTCTAGCAGTCGAAAGGACAGTCTCGTAAAAAATCGCAGGTGTGCGCCATGGTTAACGGACGCCAACGATGACGGACACCCAAAGTGCATTTTACTTTACCGACCAGACAAAATGCAACTTCGCCTACGCGACTTGCAACTAGGTGCCTGATCGAGATGATTCTTCGCTCATTGAACTTCTACCAAAAAATGCTTACCGACAGTAATACCCAATGACTTCCTTCTTGAACTGCAGCGAGTTCCAATAACGACTTCGGTCCTCCTCCTTGATATCCGCAGCTCGAGTGATGTTCCTCCCAACATTAGGCTCAACAACATCCTTACATTCCTTATACCAGTTTTCAACCAAATTAATCGAATTGGAAACAATGCCCTCTATTACAGTCAGAAATGGAAGACACGAGGTGAAAAGGACATTCGTCAGTTCTGCGTTTTCCAAAAGTTCTTTCTCCTGTTTTAGCTCCGTTCGGATCTTTGACAATTCTCGGACGGCCGTTTCCTTGCGTTCACGGGCTATGGCAGACAACTCTTCCTTCGTTAATCGTTTGTCCCGCCTGAAACAGCGTAGCGCTAAAGATACCACGACGACCAGCACCAAAAATACAGTGAAACCCGCTACAGTTAGGGCAAACAAAACCAGCAGACTTGGCTGAGAACATTTCGATCGATTGACAAATGTTCCAGGTTTGAAGCACACCTTCAGAAAACTTAGGTAAACGGAGTCCAATCCATGGCATGTACCATTGCCCTTCTCAAATAAAGATGATCCCGCAGCATGTACGATGCAAGCTGTCATATTTTGCTTGATCAAGGTGACGCAGAAAGCCTTCGATTCGGTTTCACCGCCATCCCTGTCTTGCAAATCGACCCATCCAAATTTTACGTATTCAAAAGGAACCGCCATAATAGATGCTACTGGGAAAGTGAACATATTCATCGCCATCGGGTTGTCTTCATATTCATCACCAGGGTACCTGCCTGCGGAGTGGGAGTTTGGCGGGAGATCTTCGATGGTCGAATATTCCTCCTCCCTTGACTCCTGCTCTTGGGTAGAGCCTTGAGTATCCTCATTGGAGGTTTTGACATCATTATTTTGAGCCGTTGACGTAGCTTCCGTCGCTACCTCCGGTTGCAGTTGTCTGTTTAGGCCAGGCATGAGCAGCAAGAAGAGAATCGTACATGCAAGACTTAGATTAAGTATCCCTCGCTTCTTTCGCACGATAAACAGGAGCAGGCACATGATTATGGGAACAACATACATGGTAGACTGGTACGAATCAGGGACCCTATCCGGTACTAACATTCCTTTGTCAAAGATGTGACACCAAAAGTAAGACTTCATGACTGCCGCAAGGAGTAGGATCAGGTACAGCTTCGATACCCTGCGGTTTCTCGTATGGGACTCCAGCTCGGGAGGCTCTGTGACCCCGTCGTCATCAGCTGCGATGCGCCTGGACTCCTCGTCAAGTTTTCGGATCTCCTCTCTCTTTTCGTCTTCCTGAACTTCCTTCGTCGATATTCGGCGAGGGATGGCTTCCATCTCGCTTTTGACAACGTCATGGGTCCCTGTAATCATTTCCGACAAAGTTTTCTCCGATTTCATGTGTTTCCCCACGGCTTCCTTCATCATACCGATATTTAGATTAAGTATCCCTCGCTTCTTTCGCACGATAAACAGGAGCAGGCACATGATTATGGGAACAACATACATGGTAGACTGGTACGAATCAAGGACTCTATCCGGTACTAACATTCCTTTGTCAAAGATGTGACACCAAAAGTAAGACTTCATGACTGCCGCAAGGAGTAGGATCAGGTACAGCTTCGATATCCTGCAGTTTCCCGTCTGGGTCTCCAGCTCGGGAGGCTCGGCGACCCCGTCGTCATCAGCTGCGATACGCCCGGACTCCTCGTCAAGTTTTCGGATCTCCTCTCTCTTTTCGTCTTCCTGAACTTCCTTCGTCGATATTCGGCGAGGGATGGCTTCCAACTCGGTTTTGACAACGTCATGGGTCCCTGTAATCATTTCCGACAAAGTTTTCTCCGATTTCATGTGTTTCCCCACCGCATCCTTCATCATACCGATATCCTTCGAGATAGCTTCAATATCAGCCATGGCGAAGTCAGGAAAACCATCCAGCAAGTAGAGATACGCGATCTTCAACTTCTCCAAGATGTTGTTGGCGCCGCTCTGGAAGCTTTGCAACATAAGAGCGCATGCGTCGTTGAGTTTGATAACGTTGAAGAGGCAGTCTTGTATCTGGACTAACTGCTTCGCATCCTTGGCTGCAGCGTTCGTCGAGACGTACAGGTACTCTCCGACGGACTTTATCATGTTGATATTCCCCTTCATCTCTAACTGGCTCTCCAGATCGTGCAACACGTTTTTGACCCCTTGGTCTTCTTCTGAAGGGACGTTGCCCAGTTCCACGACCTCCATTCCGCCATTCTCTGTGTCCGACATATCTGCAACGATATGGAAAAAACTCTGACGAATGATTACTTCAAATCGCCTGTGTTTATAGATGGTGGCTGCAAAAAACGCACGACTTCCGCTACCCAGAACCCAGAACTACTTTTATGGCCCAGTCACACGTTCTTGAAAATTTTGCCGAACGGGCTCAAACTGTGTCCGAATGCAGGATCTTCGATAATCGAAGGCCGATTTGCTCACCACTGCGTTACATCGCACATCACCCTTCGAGAAATAGACCGGGCCGCGGCTCATCTTGGCACAATGCCCACTTTACCGGTCACCCATATCATCATATTGCACTATATCGGGTCTTCGGCTACCACTATTTCTACCACGATTCAAAGTTTACAACACCGGTTCTGATTGACCTCCTCTTCGAGAGGCAGCAGATTCGCCGCGGACAGGTCATTTTCTCGAAGGGTGATGTGCGATGTAACGCAGTTGGTGAGCAGATCGGCCTTCGACTATCGAAGATGGAATGCAGTGGACGTACTGGCAACTTTTTACAGTCTTTTTACGAACATCATGGGCGGGAAGGGTGCTCTAGAACATCGAGGCATCATTTTGCCAAGGGTTACACGTTCTAGCCCGTTTTACGATTTTTTAGGACGGGACAGGACGTTTTCGAACTACTTCAGTGTGACAGGCCCTTTTATAGCAGTGATGGATGTGGAATCTTTGTAGAAGAAAGACACGAAATGATTCAACAGGTTTCTGGATGGAGGCAATGGCAGGAAGATTGTTCATATGCTGCTTGTATTCAAGGGCCACGATATCGTCACTTTTTGTCGACAGCCGGCGCCACCGCAACGATTTCGCCATTCTCCAATGCCGTAGTTGTTTGCCATTCGCCAAGTGTTTGAGAATGTTTAATCGCAGTACATGTACAATGGATAGGAACGAGAGTTAGCCTGCTACATGTATATACATCATGGGGCGAGGTTGATGAGTGGTGGTTCAAGAATATTGTCAATAGAGGTCTCTCTTAACGTGGGTATGTTTAGCGCAAGATAGATGAAATGGTCCATGGACCATGTGCTCACCTGGTGAACATACCAGAAAAACAAATGACGAATGCTAAATTGAAATGTTCCAGGGGCCTTGAGTTCCAGGGTCATATGATTATGGTCAAAATTTCGGCTTCGGGAACATGGGCCCTAAATTGGACAACATCCGTGAGTGAAAGAACCCCGCTTCATAGAGAGGTTTTTCGCAAAGCCCCCGAAACGCCGCCGTGAACGGTCTGTTCTATAAGTTCGCCGTTGCCTTCGTGCAATCGGACAATGCGATTGGCGTTCGCGTTGGCGTTTCTTTGCGAAAACACTAATTCCTGCTCAGTACTTTTTACTGCTGGGGGGGGGGGGGGGGNTTTCATATGACCCCCCCCCCCCATATACATATGTGTCTTTTCATACAAAATACACTATAGCTTCTTTTCATACAAAAGACAGCCGAAGAGACAATGATTTTTCAAAGAGGGAACACAGAGAAATTTGCCACTTTCGTTTTATAGTGTGCCCCCCGTACAACGAGATGAAACGCCGAGAAAACAGGAATGCTGTGGCTGTTTACACCGGTAACCCGACAGCATGGGGACGAGGATGGTACATATTGTATCATTAGGAAAGCGGGGAATCCCAACTGGAAGTGAAGACCACGCTGTTGGGGAATCCCCACTATACACTGTCCTTTACCACCAGAGGAAAGGAAACAGACTCAAATATTTACAGAATTTCATCTAACTCACCTTGATTCTGGCTGCAACTCTTTCTAAACACTCCAGTACCTGCTACCACCGATTCCGGTGGGATGATTTCGTTAAATTTTGCAAGAAATTTGACTGTATGTTGACACCCCGGTAGAGCGAGCAGCCGACGATCAGACGGCGCGTCTGATTATGTAGTTCCCGTATTCACCAAAGGATGGCGCTGTACGTGCGAAGTTGACGCACGCACCCCATTCACATCCTGGCACAGGGGCATCGCGTGAATACACCTCCTGTTACATCACTCATACCCCTGGCGTCAATAGCAGCATTTCTATTTCACAGCTTCGTCCTAGTCGCGAGTGGCCAATCAAAATGCCCCTTTTATAAACTCGCGGCGTCGTCTGTCAATCTGACTTCCAGGAATACATATTTTTTGTTGTACATTTTAAGTACAGTTTTGTCCGTAATGTCGGAAATTTACTGGAAATCCTAACATTTTGCGACACATAAATCGGGAAACTTGCTCGATTCGATCCATTGCAGTGCACTGTACAG
>NMRB01003377.1:0-11223 GCA_002633025.1 Notospermus geniculatus | reverse complement strand
ATGGAGAGCTCGTAGCTTCCACTTTACAATGGTGTAATGCCAAAAGTGTTAAAATGCATGGTCTCATCACATTAACCCTTCGCCAGGATTACATTTTTTTTTGGGACACCCTGTAGGCAATTACACTCAGTGCGGTATTACAGGCCCACCAGAACAAAGACAAGATTTTTGATCAACCTACTGTCAAAATTAATTGGAACTTTGAGATGCTAAGATGATTGAACTGTTGAATAATGAATGAGAGTCGACAAAATGTGAAAGATTAATTGAGCATCTAGACATGACTTTGCGGGCGGCAGACCTTCAAAAAGGCGGAGGGATAAACTACCAAGAACATGAACCGTACAACACCATAACAGTCGTGTGGAAAATACATGTATTACACGACTTGCAGTACCGTATGCTACATATACACGTATTTTAAGACTCTATATAGAATGTAGGCCTACTGCAATTTCCCAGAGCACGCAATTCGAACCGTCCGCCGGGGAATCCCACAACGACATGAGCTGGGGAATCCCCACGACAATGCTGGGGAATCCCCTCCGATACACTGCGGACGTGCGTACATGAAACGAAAGGGATCTTTCAAATGCCTGCATTGTGCCTCGATACGCATTATAAATTACATGAAGATCAATAAATCGATAATGTATAGCATACTCTTTCGATTAAGCCTCCTACCTTTGCAAGATCCTGCTTTTATTTGAGAAAGTCGGTCGGTTTCTTTTCGCGCGAAACCTACAGTCACGAACCAAACGAGACCTTCATACTCGTCCCCAGGTAGAGCATTGGATGCGTTAGTAACAGGAGCAGATCCAAGATGGCGTGGGTGCATGCCTGAGTTCCGTTGAATCATACGAGTGTAACAGTAGAGAATATCCCTCTTCAAACGTTGATCGCTTCTAATCGTCGAAGACGGATTAAGGTTCAGTTCATGGCTGCAGAAACCAGTCGCCAGAGATTAGAATAACAATTTATACTAAGGAACTTCGTTTCAATGGAGAGTTTTCCCGGAAACCTTTTTTCACGACTGGTATAAATTCATAGTTGCGGCAGTCAAAAATGACACTGAGAATAATTTTGTGGCCCACGAAAATCACAATTTCACAAAATAACAATTTATTTACCGGTATTTATTTATTAGATCACTATATGTACAGTCTTGTTAAAAAATAAAAAGACAGTGATATTTCCTATTCTGCTGAGATGCCAATGGTCATTTATGGGCAAGATTGCCCTTTTTATACTAAAAAATATGTTGCCTAAATGATGAGATGTGAAATAAGAAATAAACGGGTTTCCAAGGTGAAGGTCATCACGCCCTTCTACCAGACTCGAACCCACGAACTCTCGCATAAGGCATCAACCGCCAGCACTAAGGGACAAACGCCTCAAACCACTAGGCTAAATCCCTATCTTCAAAAAAGATAGTTCAATAGCCCGTGTTAAAGGAGGCATCCATCCATTGCCTAAATGATGACATACCAAATTTTGGATTTGTGGCAAATTATCGTGAAAATATTAGAATTTCAAAATATCAAGAAAAACACAATTTTTAGAATCACCAATTTTCATTTCAAAATTACCTTGATATTATTCTGATGATTTCTAAGAAATTCTGCGAAAAAAGTTTCCAAAAATCTCTTGTCGTTTTCAAGAAATATCAAAATATCATCCGGAAAACATGCCATATTTTTGGGTCATTTTAAGACTTTCGTGAAATTCTAAGTCTATTGAAGTAAAAATGATGGAATAATCAGCATGAACTATTATGTTACCATGATGAGCGACTGTTGACGAGGGAAAAATATGGGAATTATCGAATTTTGCAAAATATCAAATTCATAAAAACTGATGATACATGTATTGTGATATATCTGAAAAATGAGAAATGATTTTTAAAAAGTTTCTTCACAGGAATTCATACATGTAGGATCGACTGGGGAATATATCACGCTGATTTTAAATTGAAAATTCCGAATTTTGAAAAATGAGGCTTTTTTGAGATTGATATTTTAGTGATATTTTGTCACGAACCCTCAATTTCGTATGTCATCCTAACAACATTACAGGATATAACATAACACATGTTGAGGTTGAAACCTTCGATACTAGCTGATATATTAGCTGTCTTTTTACTTTTTAACAAGACTGTACATGCAGATAAGCCTAGATTTGCAGTTGACCGCGTTATTTAAAGCTGAGCTGCATGAACAAAAAGCCCCCATGCGACGAACAAGAGAATTGCAAACGTCCTGCAAACACCTCAAACGAAGGCTCAGAACATGATAGACCCCACGACGCCAGGAGGGCGCCACTTTATTTGCCTTCTGGCAACAGAGCTGTCAACATCTCCGGATACCTCTTACACTACTCAGAGAAAACAAATTACAGTCATTTAGATACGAACCGTCGTCCTTCTGATTTGCAATCCACCACGATCCACTCGGCCAACGAGCCAGCTAGCAGGGACATGATTTGTGTTTGTTATAGACGTAGGCCTTCGACTTAGGTAAAAAATACTAAGAATAAGAGAAAACATGGGAAACCGACCAACAAGTTTGGTGGCCGACTGGGGTAGACGGTGGAACAAAGATAACAGGGCGTGGGTTCGATTCCCAGTTGGGTCAAAATTTATCCTTGAAAAAAGTTGAGCTCACCTGAGGATGTTGACACCCCGACAGCTCGAAGACAAATAAGGTGGCGCCCTCCTGGGGTCTATCATGTTCTGAGCATTCGTTTGAGGTGTTTGCAGGGCGTTTGCAATTCTCTTGCCCGTCGCATGGGGGCTTTTTGTTCATGCAGTTCAGCTTTAAAGTCCTACATGGACCATTTTTTAGCCCGCTTGTATAATCATTGGGCACAGAATTACAGTGAAAAAACTTTTATTTCGTGAAAAAATTCCAAGCGGTAAGAAAGTTCTGATTGATTTTGTGAATGACACAGCTAAAATCAGAATGGTCCGAGACTGCCTCATTTGATGTCACACTAGAGAATTTGCATAATGAACATGTCCTTTCCCTGATTAGAGCGGCCTAGTGAACAAATTAAATGTGATGGGAAATTCAACAAAATGCAATTACCGTATCGTGCAGAAACCATGCGTCCAGCGTACTCTGGGTGGGTCAAATTCGAATGAAGTTTTCCCTAGTAATACGTCACGAATAAATTAGCATATTTACATTGTTGATTTTGACTGACAAAATCCTTGATATATCGCTTACTACATAATTTCATGAACAAACAGCAAAATGTAGTTCTGTTTGAATGCTGTACAAAGCTCAAAAAGATTGAGAATTTATTTTTGTGATGCAAGTAGGACTTGCAAGGATTGTGACGTACGTGCATAGCCTCTTGAATACGGTTAAAGTTTAAAATAAGTGAAGTCTCCCTTTAAAATCCCAGAGCAAAAGCAGATTACAATTCGCAAATACATACATCGTTTATTGTGTACACATGTATATAATCTGGTAACAGTAGGCTAACACTGTTTCCAATCATGGATGCAGCGGGCAAATGCAAGTAGAGGTGTAGCCTCGTGAATCGCAGCTGGGTTTTTAATGTGGATATTAAATCGCACTCCTTATTTAATGTCCAATAAATTCCTATGGACATAAAATAGGAATGTAAATGGACATTAAATAAGAAGTTAAATATTATGAATTGTGTCCACTCCGGCCTCCGATATACGGGGGGGTCGTGTTTTTTTTGGAAATGGCAAACCCCAGGGTGCATGGTTCAGTTCAGTAACCGAAATCTGAGGAAAGCCATCAATAGGTAACTTCCCAAAGCTACTTCTGTCAGAGTATCAGCTAACAGAATGGCAAATTGATGAAGTTATACTAAATCTAGCAAACCACGACTTGGGGTTTCAAAAGTGACCCTTTCGTTCAGATGTCTTCAANCCACCAGGCCCTTAGGTCTCTGAGAAGTCTATCTTGAATATTATAGGTCGCTGGAGTAGGCAGTGTACATTTTCTTGCAGTGCTGGTAATACCACTCAGGGGCTAGAATTGTACTGGGGCTAGAGTTGTACCACTTTAAGCAAGGTTCATTGGCACACGGAATTGGTCCGGTTCATGTCCGTAAAAAATCTATCAAATGGACTTCAGCGTTGTCGTATCCGGAAAACTAGGGGCAAACGGACTGGAAACGGATCGGATTCGTGTGCCAGTGAACCTTGCTTTACCCTACAGTGTCCGTCAGCAGGATTTCTTCGCTGGGTGATTATTATTGACGTCTGTACACCCTAACTGTATGACCATGTGATACAATGATGGTGTTACCATCTCTTGTTGCAACTCTGGCTTGTCTGTCTCCTCCTTGTGGTCTTCGGCGAATTGTTCGGCATTCACAGGTGCTCCATCGGTATATGGTATCGTCTTGGAGTACACGCATACTCAGATATACATCTTCAGAGTCTCCATCGTCAGAATCAGTGGGTAAGTCAGTATACCAGAGATCACCCCAAATTGTTGCTGCCACATCGTAATCGTAATCCCAATAAAGTTTTGTTATTCTCGGTGAGCGTAATCCTGTGTCCTTTATTTCATAAACATCCAAACCTGCCCTCCCTCCTATAAAAATCATTCTCCCACCACATGATATCTTTGTAGGGTTTTCCAAGTCCGCAAACGCTTTATCAAATCTGTATCTATGCTTGGCCGCCCCGTCCCTGTCAGTAACTGTGATTTTTGTGTGTTGCTCATCAGTCGCAGTCTTCCACAAAATGACGTACTGGTACAGAAATGTGACTCCCAAGGAGAGCGGATAACCGCCGTTGATTAGATCCTGTGTTGACGTCCATTTAACGTTATCAGTTTCTGGATCAAGCACCCGGATGCTACAGCCACTTCCATCTGCTCCATTACAGAGAAGGGCCAGTTGGTTATCAGGGGTGGCGGACATGTCATAGAAGGGTAGGACATGATCTTTCAGTGTTCGCTTCAATGCTCCTGGATGTGCATAATCGTATACATCAATGGCAGTGGCCAGGTAGCCTGCTTTGACTGGATGAGCAACTGCATAGGATTTCGGGCCAAGGGCTGCTACACATGGGATGAACATATCTTCGGAATCTGCTTGTATTGTGTGATGGAATAATTCTTCAACTTGAAAACGGTCTACCTCGTTGTCTTTGTCACGCTGAACTAGTCTTCCCAGACGTACTGGTATCTCTTTTGCTACAAATCTGTTGTCTTCATTACATACTTGGTGGAGAATGTCACGGTAGTTCTTTCCTTCAAGGTCATTTCCAATTTCCCGATTTTGCTCCAACTCCCTCTTCAGTGCAAACAGCTTCTCAAGGTATGTTGTCTGATGCTCGGTCTTGGAGAGCAACTCTCTTGCTTTGTTTTGTTGGACTGTTAGCTTGTCCACCCTCTCAGACACCTTTCCCAAGTCGTCACGAATTTCTCCAATGATCTGGTATCTCATCCTTACTTCTTCTTTCGTGTCCTCTTTCCATCTGATGACATCATCAATGGACCTTTGTGCCTGCTCCTCAATTTGCTTGAAGAGCATGTCCTGCTTATCAACTTGTGGTGCCATGGCATTCAACAGAGTCAACTCTTGCAACAGTTTTTTGAGTCCCTTGAAATTTTCCTCCCTTTCATCCAGAATGGTTTTTGTTATCTCAACCTCTCTCCTTATTGTCTCTGCAAGTCTTTCTACCTCATGATCCCCATGGTTCGTCGAAACACAGATTTTACAGATGGAAATGTTACAAGTTTGACAGAAACTCACCAAAAAGTTCTTGGCGTGCAACTTACACTTTCAATTGATGCTTTTTGTTGTGTTTTCCTAACAATAGGCGTCAGAATATGATCACGTGTTGCCTTTGACTTCTTGTGTTTCTCTGAACACGCTTGGCATATGTTGAGATGGTCACAATCGTAGCAGATATTAACCGCTTTGACTTTCTCCTTCTTGTGGTCGCATACTTCACAGATTATTTGCTGTTCAACGTGGCTTCCTTCTTCCTCAATGGCTTCCTGAAGTTCTCCAGACTCTGTCTCTTCACCAGTGCTGAGATCGAGCAGGCCTTCGACACCATTCCACGGGCGTGGACAGTCAGACTGACATGTTGGACACTGAAAGACTTCTTTCTTACCCTCTAGGACATTGGACAAACACACAGCACAGAAACTGTGCTTACATCTGCCTACCACCTTCAAGATGCGGGACTCGAAACACATCAGGCATGTTGTTGTGTTGCCTGGTGTCTTTGACGCCATCTTCTGTCTGTTCAGAATCTGAAAGAAAAAAGCAATGACATTGTAGGCCCTACATGCATATGTTGTGTGTTTTGTTTGTCTATGTGTCTGAACTTTGGTCAAGGTGTACATGTATCTTCATTTGGTCCATCTAAGAATTTGGTGAAAATCTGTTACAGTAGGCTATTTGCATTTTTTGTGTTTTCAAAACTATCTGCCCTACATGTAGGCCTACTTACGAAAATGCGACACATGTAAGTGACATTACCACGTGGTAATGGGCGAATTTTACCCATTTTTGTGTACTTTTACACATTTTTTGTGTAAAATCCCCCATTACCACGTGGTAGGCCTAATGTCATTTACACTGTCAAATTTTCTTAGGATTCTGGCTTTAACTGGTGTTCATGACTGCAACAAGGACTACCAACTTTCGCTGTCATTTTAGTTCGACTGGCCGCAGCTAGGGGCGCTTGCATTCAAGATGGCTGCACCCATTCGGAACGACCTGAGGCGAACTGCTATCTGTCACTGGGCGGCGCATTTCGGACACAAGTCCAAGGCAGCCATGTTGTTTATCATCAAACCCACGTGACCGCCGTGGGACTATTTTCGCCGAATTTTGGCCCGTTAAGATGTTCAGCCGTACTTGCTCGATAAGTTGAGGCATATTATATATAAACTTACCGGTATCTCACCCAATCTGCCAATTACTGATCAATAACGCAACGTTTTTACGTGACCTATTTAGTTCATGCGCAGGTGTGATGAGGCGACCGCATCTGAACTCTCACAAACGGGCAGCAATCGTTGCGCGTTCAAGATGGCTGCCTTGGAATTGTGTCCGAGGGGAAATGCGAGCCGTCACGGAAATTGCCGAGCAGTTGCCGTCGGAAGTTCCGAATGGCTGCACCCACGGAAACCTCGGTTCAGCGTGGTCAGCAAGTAAAATCGTCTGGCGGGAACTTGATTTCTGCTGGAGAGTGTGCGTTTTTGGTCATTTTGGTGCATGGTATGATTTTATGGACTTTTATGAGCCAAATTTGGTTGAATAGACCATATTTCAAGCAAAAAATGTAAGTGGATGGATGTTTTGAAAAAGAATACTTTTCCATAGGATTCTATTGGCCAACACCGCCAGTTTGACAAGCCAGGTGAAATAGAACAATTCCGTCTCATACTTTTTGTCATATTGCATTAGAAAATCATGTATTTCGGCATTTTTCACATTTCTAAAGGCCTCATAGTAGCACTAGACTACTCATTTTCAAAAGCAAAAAGTAAGCATATGAACTGTTTCCTTTTGGTTTAAAATTGATATGTCTGCCTTTGTAGACACCTGAAGATGCCATATCCAGGTGAAATATTTCATTTCTGTTACTTATGTGGCCATAGGAAGGGTTTTCCTTTGCCGCCTATTCATTGACAGCATCCGCTGCGGGATCCGCTGGCCGTGTCCTTATATATGTATGTATGTATATTTATTTATTATAGTGACAGGAATTACAGCCAAATGTTCGTCATACAACAGACGTACAGGTTACAGGATTCCCAGCCCTTACCGGGCTTATCTGTCACTACACAGACAGAATTGCCACTGGAAGAGCAGAGGGGAAGCTGCCGATCTCGGACCGAGGGCATCCACACGCGACATTTTCCCCGGTTGTTTATCCTTTCGAGACCAATTGGGGGAATCACACTCGCTCTCCGACGACGAAACTCTATCCCGCTTATAGCGTCATGGGCGCGCCTGCGCACTGCCGATGGTAGCGAAAGTTGGTAATGCAAATACTTCGGTTAACTCTTTCCGAAATTATCCCATCAGTTCATGTCTCTCATGCAAGCCTATATTGTTTTTCTGATGGCCTATAGACAGGCCGCCAGCGCATGGTTCTGTGCCATTTCATGTTAATGCTGCAAGGATCCTGGGCAATCATGCCATTATTTCTCCTATAGATCAATCATGACATTCATTTTTATGATGAACATAAGATGTAAGCCAAGATACAGTACTGATTTCGAATGGGTCACTTCCTGACTACTAGAGCACACATCACAAAGTCCAGCCACCCACAGTAGGCCTCATGCATGTAAAATCTGTGCCATTGATATGACCTAATTAAAACCTCCAGGAAGTGTTTAAAAATACATGTAACTGGCTAAAAATTCGTCACATGGGAAGCACGGTCGCAAGTGACATTGCACAAGTTCTGGGAAAACGACAGAAATTTGCTTGGTCTTCTGAAATTCAGCCTTTCAATGCAGAAATACAAGAATGTGGTATTTTTATATATTAATAAAGGGCTACTAAGGGGCATTGTCAGCATTAGTAGTACACTATGGTGCAAAAATATCGATTTCACGGAAAATGTCACTTGCGATCTTATTCTTCCCATATGACGTAATGCCTATGTACCCGCTGAAATTTGTCATTAAATGTTGTGAATCTGCTCAATAAAGGCTCACATTTACGGTCCAGGGCTCAAACCACAAAATGACCGAAATAAGATAGGAAATATTCCAAGAATTGTGGAGAAATATAGTAAAAATATAGGAAATTTCCAGACAATTTTGATCAAATTTTACATGAAATGCCGTCCTTAAGAACCGATGAAATGAGGTTTCACGGCTGCCGCAAGCCCCGATCCAGGGTTGACAGAAAGGGGGCGTAGCTCGACGGAGGTTGTGACCAGTGAGAGCGCAAAGCCCAAACGGGGGTCTGGGCCCCCCCCCCAGAAAAATTTGACAATTTAAGTGCTTTTACTTGAATGTTTATGTGATTAAATTTTCTGGCTAAAAACATTGCTCTGCCAAAAATGGGGGGGGGGGACGTACGTCCATGTCATGTTCTCTTGTGAGCATTCCCATGACTCAGGCAACGGTAGGACATGAAAAGGAAAGATGTGCGAGATCTGAGAATACATAACATTAGAAAGAACGATAAGATGTACGCTTTCACAACCAATGGTATTCAGATTTGACACTATGCCATTTTTCAATGCAGTTTTTAAAATTTGTGGTTAAAAAACTGATGGTTGATGAAAAAAGCCTGAAAATATAGGAAATATCCTTGAAAATGCTAGAAATATAGGAAGTATAGGAATATAGGAAATACAGGCCAAAAGTCCAGAAATATAGAAAAAATAGGAAATATAGGAGCGGTGGAAGCCCTGTGTAACCCAAAAGGCCGTAAATTTGAATTTCCGAAGAATCACATGAAAATTTTACGGTGGAAAACGGGCACCTGGACGACTACCAGATTAAGATTTCTACCCTGCCTGTACAGATACACGCAAGTACATGTATACTATGGGCAGATTTTTTAAACGATTAAAGGTAAACCTCGGGTTTAACCATCGGCTTTTCTGACAAACCGTGAATTAACCAAAGTAAACCTTTTGACTTTTAGAATGTTTGGCTATCAACGATTCATAAAATCGAAAAATTCACTTCGATTAACAAACAGTTTGTCAACTGAGGGTTAATGAAACCCGATGGTTATCTGAGCCATCGTTTAAAAAATCGGCCCATTATAGACTCACCTTTTAAACTCTTCCGAGGAATAAATCACGCAAAATTGTTTGCCGTTTCACAGACTCAGATGAATGCCGGCTACAGTGCATCCTGTCGGATTCACTGAAACCTATTATCGATTCTCCGAGAGGATTCCTCGAATCCTACCGGCGAGATACGGCACTCCGTTTGCTATAAACTGCTTCCTGGTTCCGATAACCCTGGATAGGGAACCAGCTGATGACCCTCATCTAATAATTTACCCATGGTAAGCTTCAGTACAGAGTTGAAATGGATGTGGACCCTTAAAACCATCACCCCCTCAGGTCTTAAACACAAGATGCTGAGGTTCTGAGTCGAGTCCCTAGTTTAGTCCCTTAGTCTCGCTCTCTCCCCCTGGTAGGCCTATTTCATTGTAGGTTTTCCAGTTGTGGAGGGCACGTGGCTCCCCTTCTGGTTTAGGCCTTNGGAAAATGAGTGAGTCAACCCGGCACAGGTGGTCTAATAATAGTATGATCACACTAACGCCACCTAGTAGGCCTACGGTGACCCTTGGTACATTGAACACCTCCCTACAATGAACACTTTTGAAATTTATTGCTGTCATACAGTACTGTCTGACAGCAATTTTCGCTGTCTGACAGCAAACTTTCGATAGAAAACTGTCACGTGGAGCGGCGCCGTAGGGTCGGCACGTACACTGAAGATTGGTTTTCGAAAACAGTATATCAGGGTGATCGGATTTAATCTGAATGTGAATGACCAGCGCACAAAGAAAAGTTCCGTGGATTGCCACTAGGGAATGAGCTCAGCTCTAGGTAGCCCCCGCCGCTTATGTCAAGCTAGCACCATATTTTCTAGCCTTAAAGAGAGACATGCGAAAATTATTGCCCGGCGGGCACAAGTTGTCTTTGTTTTGATTAGCGCACAGCGCCGTCTGTTAATACGCGGTGACACTACGCTCTAGCACAGGCCCCTGGAGAACTATCAGTGAGTTTAGAACACATACCTAACCAAAAAACACTACTTTGTAAAAAATACACCCCGAGATCACGAATTTGTGAGCTCGTGGTGTGTTTTAGATACGTGTTGTGTTTTTTTAGGTATGTTTGGTTAGATACGTTTTCTAAACTCACAAATAGTTCTCCAGGGGCCTGTGCTGTAGCGTAGTGTCACCGCGTATTAACAGACGGCGCTGTGCGCTAATCAAAACAAAGACAACTTGTGCCCGCCGGGCAATATTTTTCGCATGTCTCCCTTTAATGCCATACTGTATTGAATTCAGAAAATCCTCGCGTCCTTCAACGTTAGTGTACAATGTAGTGTAAAATGTACTGTGCTCTACTTGAATACATAAGATGTCTGCCTGCGGTCATAGTGCTTGGTTCTTTGAAGTACCAGTATCAGGAAAGCATGTGGGGGAACTTCACGAGACTCTGGGACCTCTACCTGCACTCCCTTAACAATATCGTAAAATTCAATACAGAGAAGA
>NMRB01003376.1:45426-65371 GCA_002633025.1 Notospermus geniculatus | reverse complement strand
TATATTTAAAAAAATGAACTCAACGTGCTGGTCCATGCCAGTCTGAGGTATAGTCATCTATTTAAAGATTGATATCTCTGAAACTAGTAGACGGATTTGATTGAATTTTATACTGCTTGTAGCCAGTGTCTAATTCATTGACTTGGTGCAGTAACTTTCAGATCTTCCAAGTTTTTAGGGAGACAGCTGCCAATTTTACGCTTTTCAACGTTGAGAGTGGTACATTTTTGGTCTTTATCTATTTTTGGTTATAATAATGCGATTTCTTAAATAGCGCATTTCCAGTTGAACAGCTCAATGCGCTTTACATTATTACCCCAGCTATAGGTCTGTTCATTTCATTTTAATTTCTCCACTCCCCGGGGAGTATTACAGTCCAGGTGCAACCGATTTCAGCGCTCTTGGACTAACATTCACATACACACCAGGCAGGTACCCCTTTTACACCTGGGTGGGGTGAGGCAATGTGACTTGCTCAAGGTTACAAGCGAACGTGTTTTTTTTCTTGGTCAGGACTGAGAATCGAACCCGGGAACATGTGAAGAGGTTGAAACCATGAACAGTAGGGGACAGTGATGCCAAAAGACTGTGCTGTCCTTATGAACTTGGATGGCATTGGATAACCCCCAGGCTTACAGTTTTTGAGAGGAAGACAACCACTTTCATTGCTGGAAGAACCACCCTAGTGTACATGTAGCTAACCACGCTAACCACTACACAACACCGCTCCTAGTTGACCATAGCAGTTCGCCAAAACTGAAGGATAATCAATAGACGGCGCTGTGTGACGAGATATCCAATCACAAGCCATCACCACGCCGCTGTAACACACTTTCTGATTGGCTACGATACGTGTACAAAATGTACACTGTGTATTCGTACTTTTTCCGATTGGAAAGTCAACAAGATTTAACGCCGTTTGCAAATTTGATCGACGTTCAGATGCACTCGCGTTTCGGGCATTCTGAAAGTCATATAATCCAGTTGCTTCGTTTAAAGGGAGACATGCGAAAAATATTGCCCGGCGGGCACAAGTTGTCTGAGTTGTAGCTCCGTCTGTTAATACACGGTGACACCACGCTATATCACAGGCCCCCGTAGAGCTATTAGTGAGCTTAGAACACGTATCTAACCGAAAAACACTAGCTTGTAAAAAACACACCCCGAGCTCACGAATTTATGAGCTCGTGGTGGGTTTTAGATACGTGTTGTGTTTTTTAGATACGTTTGGTTAGAAGGGTGTTCGAAACTCACTGATAGCTCTACAGGCGCCTGTGATATAGCGTAGTGTCACCATGTATTAACAGACGGCGCTACAACTCAGACAACTTGTGCCCGCCGGGCAATATTTTTCGCATGTCTCTCTTTAAGCTGGCTGGGAACACAAATTTTGTCCGTTTACCCAGCAAGTCGCACGGCAGATTCCCAGCGGGGATCCCCCGAATCGGACAGCTAACGCCGTCTATTGGTCATACGTTGAGGCTGGCATCAACTGTACATATAGCATTTAGTACAACTGTAGCAACTGATTTTTTTTACACTTAACTTCTCAGTTCTTTCGGGAGACACACTATACATGTATAGGCCTACATCACGCGGGGAGAGGCAAAACCAAGCAGGGCTTACGCGTTCTATATTTCTTCGCATGTACTCCACTGTAGCCCCAGGCTTCTCATGTTTCATTTTATCTTTTTTTCAGACACAAAATGTAAATCTACAAGAAACACGCTTACGGGAATTTGCGATCTCAGAGACAGAGAATTTGGTACAAGTACATTGCCATGATTGCAAAGCCTATGTGCCAAATCGCCATAGGCCTTTCTTTATCATTTCCTGCCGGTCCGCTTGGCAAATTCTAGTTACCATGGATACTAGCAACAAATTGTAAAAAATGCGCTATATTATAGTCCAGGATAAAAAGCCCCAGCACACAATATGACAAGTTTTCTTTTTTCCACAATACAAGCAGTTTTTCTAGTTATGAAAGTTGTTGAGTATGCGGCGGCCGGCAACGCAGAAAGCATGAGAAATTGTCTTGAAAGCAAGACATGCTGAGAATCAAACATCGGTTCGGTATTGTGTACACTCTTATTGTGTTGATCCAGGTGATGAAAGTGTTGTAGAAAGTGTTAGAGAAAGTGTTGGAATCAGCAAGGTGTTGAATCCAACATAATAGAGAGGATGCGCAGCTTTCCGACTCCGACTTGAACTAACAGAATGAATTGCAGTCCGCTGTAGACATCCTTGATAAAAACGATTTGATAGACGTTTGCAAATCGTAAAATGCCATACACAAACTTTGTGGGAGAATAATTTTGTCACGTAATCGGAAGTGCGCATAAATCGTAAATTTCGTAGTCGTCATAGTCGTGTCTCAAAGTCGTAACGACTAGGATTACGACTTCAATATTCATTATTTATCCGCACTTCCGATTTATAAGGCCAATTTTTTCTGCCTTCAATTTATGGCGTTTGACGAATTGAAAACGTCTATCACATCGTTTTTATCAAGGATGTCCATAGCGGACTGCAATTCATTCTCGTAGTTGAAGTCGGAGTCGGAAAGTTGCGTATCCTCTCTAATAAAGTGCTGTCTCTNCATTAGGGAAGTTTAGAAATCAAACGATAAACGTAAACTTTACGACAACGTTATTTTTCATACTACACATTCACCAGATTTTATATTGCATTTTCGGTACAAAAATAACGTTGTCGTTAACGTTAACGTTTACGTTTATCGTTTGATTTCTAAACCTCCATATAATTGGCCCGAGCAGTAATTTTGTTTTCCAAAAAATTTTCCCAGTGTAAAAGGAAAGAATGTCACAGGAAAAACTGTCCTAGGAACAAAAGATTGGTTCCTGTAGCCCTGCAACTTAACAGGTCATGGAACAATAGAAGCGGACACTTTTTACCGGGGGATGTTCTTAACTACTACACCACTAACGGTCTGACTCAAGTGTTTACGCAACTTTGTGAATTCGAAACCATTATTTTCTAAGTGGAACATCTTTTTCATGCGCGAGGTCTAAAATAGAAATAAGGATGTATTTTCTAAAATCTAATGGATATTGGAACGAAAGTTCTCCCCTTACACAAAGTAACGTCACACGTACATTTTTTAGATTAAGTTACGTATGTTCTAAAACGAACGCCAAATGTCAGGAAATGGATGCATATTACCATCGTAAGCCAACTTGTTGGGTAAATCGAGTAGGTCAAAGCAGAAGCGGTCTTGATTATCACCAAAGGAAACGTCGCGATTGCAAGCAGGTGTGAAAGGAGGAGAAATCCCCTGGTAGAAATGTCCGGGGAATGAAAGGTTGCTATTAGTTGAATCTAGTAGGTCAAAGCAGAAGCGGTCTTGATCATCTCCAAAGGAAACTTCGCGATCGAAAGTCGTGAACCCCACCACGAAATGCACGGAAGTTGCTGAGCTCAAAATATTACCAACCATACCTCATTTCACTTGTAGACCGACATAATGCAGGCAGACACAATATATAGTATGAAAATATCAAGAAATGAAAATGTTTTATCACGTGGCTTTACAATAAGACAATAATGTTTTGGAACACAGTATCGTAGTGTGGTTCCAACCATCTCCTGATAAAGTACATAAAGTCAATTTCCAGAATATTTAGCAAATTTTCGACCCCAAGCGGGGTCTTCTTCAGGGTGAAACTTTACAATCTTAAACTCTAGAAAAGACCATCTCCTGAAATACATTACGTCATGGAAATGAAGTCCAATTTCAAATTTCGTACGTCGTGTTTCGTCAGACTTGCGAAACCTTACTATTATCATTGGACCCAAGAATTGAGGTTTGTACAGCAGAATGCGACCCGATGTGCTTATCAGGGCTAAAAATGCTTTGGTTTCCGCTCTCATGGAAAAATAGAAATAAAAAATAAATTACACAAACATGTCCACCAAGAGGAGTTCAACTTTTCTTGTCCCAAAACATTTCAAGACGTAAAAAAACGACAACAAACCGACAGACGACAAGAAGAAAATGGTTGGTGTAAAAAAGGAACTCACCATTACAAGAAAAAGTGCGAACAATGTAAACCACGCCACATGGGCCATTGTGTTTCCGTCGTTTCGTATTTACCAAAATATTCCAAAGTTTACATCCACCACCTGTCACACAGAGAGCTCTCCTGTGTTTGTACAACGGACTACTGAATTTGACTCGAATTTCCACACTTTTCACACCACACAGAAGTTTGCACCTCGGCTATATTAATGTTTAAATTATTCCCGATTTGACATGAAATATCGACAACACACACACAATCAATTTTAAATTTTAAAAATTGTGAAATACGTTTTAATCTCGAGCGTGATAGAGTGTTACGAGCTGCTAGTGGGATTCGTTGCGCACGAGACTGGCCACGTCAGGGTGAAGCGGTTCTGTCAGGTAATTTCGATCGATACCGAACGATCGTGACTGCATCACAAAATAATACAGGACGAGGGAGAACTTTTACAGGGGAGGGTCGGTCTACTGTCCCAAGGAAAATGGCCAATGGTCACGTGCCTGGAATTGATCAATCAGGTTAGACTGTAAAAGTAGATGGGTGTGTTTCAAAATTGGTCACCCAAGAAAATCAGGCAAAATTTAACTTCGAAATGATCAAAAGATTTGTGCCATTGATTTTCCAAAAATCAAATGTAGTATTTGATAATATAGACCTTTAACTATTAGTTTCTCCATCTGGGATGTACAGTGTACACTCATTTGAAGGAGGGTATCAAAAAATATTGAGCTTACCAGCAAAATCTATCGTTCCGTCCGACACCAAAACTACTTTCTGCTGTCAGACATTAAAGGGTTAATAGATCAGTTAGTTTGCAGTGTCATAATTTAGAGCTCCATGATACCTAGATCTGACATGAATATTGTAGAGTTTCAAGAAACAACCTTTCACCAGTAGACAAAAGAATGGTGAAAATTTTCTGGTGTCAGACGGAACACTTTTTGAAACACACCCAGATCATGAAAAACTTGTTTCTCTATTTGCCATAGTTAATATCTGGCAAAAGGCACTTTCTGTTTGACACAGAAATAATTGAGAGAAGAAGAATTTTGAAGTTGTGGGAAAGTGTGGTACTGACCAAATCACAACCCTGTCTTCCAGTGGTTACGCCCATTTGGAGTGCGAAATACCCTCATATTTTCAATACCCCCCAAACCTGAAATTATCATGGTCAACCCACAACGAAAACTTCGTGGTTAATATGGTCAATATTGCCGTACAGCTGCGGGAGAAAGTTCCGGTCACATACGCTTGGCAAAGCTGAGATGCCAAATTACTATAAATACCATAGCTAAGAGCAAAATGATAACCCAAGGCGAATGAATACACTAAAAAAGCCTAGCTGCTGCAATATCTCCCAGAGATTCGCAAGAGAACGCATCGAAAATCGGCAATTTTAAAATGAACTGTACGGCTGCGGGAGAATTAGACTGTACGGTGCGGGAGCGCTTGCTCCTACGGCATTGAAGTATGCACTGCAATGAACTTTGGACCACCTGGGGGTCGTTATACACGGCCCTGATACCAGTTAACATCGCTGGAGGCCATTCTTAAAAGATTTATGTCCAGAGGAGACATCCAAAATGTCGAAATCTATTCGAATATTTTTTTCTGAAGCAAGCGCTCCCGCACCGTACAGTCTAATTCTCCCGCAGCCGTACAGTTCATTTTAAAACTGCCGATTTTCGATGCGTTCTCCTGCGAATTTCTGGGAGATATTGCAGCAGTATGCCTTTTATAGTGTATTCATTCACCTTAAGGCTATCATTTTGCCCTTAGCAATGGTATTTATAGCGATTTGTAACCTCTCCTTCGCCAAGTGTTGGTCACCGGAACTTTCTCCCGCAGCTGTACGGCATTATTGATTGGGCACCGTGAATACATGTTTTATACAAAACCACGTTCCGACGTTTCACCACGCTAGACTGGTCCCCTGTCGTAGTTCTCGCTTCACTACTACGACAGGCATTTTGAACGCCAACTCGGCATGTGATTGGTCAACTGTGATTGGTCAACGGTCGCGCCATGAGTCATCATCTATTTTTAGAGACTCCCGCAACGTTACGAGTCTTTACTGCTCATTTGCATACGTGTGTCAGAAAACAGGCAAACATGGCGGACGCGGCCTGTCGTAGTAGTGGAGGAACGGAGCGATACGACAGGGGACCAGTCTATCACCACGCTAGCTGGCCCTGGAACGAGGTCGCCACAGAACTAATTTAAGTGTCAAGATGCGCATAAAATGCGGATTTGATACATGGCAATCATTTCGAAATAGCGTGACACTCCCATGAAACATTTTTTCCCACAACATTCCATATTTTAGAACGACCCATTTGCAATTGCGGTTCTGTCGAATTTTTTGTCGCAGACGACGCCAGTCGCACGGAGTCATTATCTAATGCTTGATTTCGTTGCCCCTTTTAATTGACTCAGAGAACTCAGCATCTGATAATGAGAACGTGTTTTAAGAATCCACCTGACGTCGAAACTAAATCAAAAGGCTAATGGCACAGCTCTCGTTCCTTCTCGTGCAGCTTCTCGAGATGTAAATAATTCAACGTGATATTCTACGGCAGCATTAAAGGAGCACGGTATTGCCACTTTTTCTCGCCAGCCGGCGCCACTCTCCAACCGAAGGGTCTGACTACGTCTCGGCGAATGACCCGATTTACTGCATACATTTTGTAATGCATTTTTGTAGTTCGTCTTACTGCCGCTAGGTGGCTCCCTCTACGTCGGCAGTCAAATAACGCATTTGAGATCCAATACCGTGCTCCTTTAAGACAGGTGTGAAAGGAATCTAAGTCCCCCTGGAATCAAAGTCCGGTCTTATTTTTCAGTGAGGATTGGAATATATGGCTAGGGAGGCCATGAACATTCGAATATAACCTTACAATAGCGGGCTATTTGTAAGGCAGATCAGCATTCCTAGGACGCTGATTCCTGTCATGCCTGCCGTTATTCGGCAGAGGGATATTGATATGAAAGTCAATTCATCTCCTAGCGTCCAATGGAAATACCTAGTAAGTCACATTTTTGGAAAAAAGAGTTAAGGCCAAATTCCTACTTACTATGTATTGTTTCATCATAATAAACAGTTTTTGTTCGCAAAATGTTCGCCAAAGCCTCGGAAAGACAGTGGTGCACTTACTCGGTTTTTACGTCTAAGTCAATTGGGATCGACTTACTACGTTTTTACCTTTGCAAATTCAGCATGAAATCAGAGGTAAAACACAGCAAATTGCATTTAATCCTGTTGTATGACATATTTTTAATTATGAGTGTTTTCCACAACAAAACTCTTCCAAGTTGTCATTCCACATAAACCCATTTTTCTCGAAAACAACAAAATGTGACATACTAGGTATTTCCATTGGACGCTAGCATTGTCTCATACCCTTAACTCTGGTGCAGTTTCATCGTATTCGGTTTGATACTTCACGAGATTTGAACTTTTGAAAGGTGTAACGTTTATACCAAGGAACAATCCGCACATGGCCGGAGCTGCACGTATCCAAGCAAACTTAGGAGGCTACGGCGCATAAAATCGGATATTTTAATTTAAACGCTTAGAAACGCGAACTGTCCGCGTGCATGGTGAGTTACCCGTGTAGGTAAATGATGAATTAGTCTAATCGACAATTCGTTATGAACAGGTGTTTCGTTGATGGTCACGAGAGAGCAATTCAAGGCCGATTTTTCAATCCGCGATCCTGTAAGTAGAGGGGTTTAGATCATTTTAGATGGACGTAAACGTAGAGAGATTGCTAATTCGCTGATGGCGATTCTTATTATTTTTGATTACATGTATTTTCATGAGTCATAATATTATTCAGCATTCACGCCCTAAAAATGCTGCATTCTGTTTGGGAAATGGTTTTCTGACCGCCTCATGCTTGGCTAGGAGGCAAGCCGTTTGTTCATTGAATCAAATAAACCTGTTTTTTTAAAAACATGGGCCCGTATTTTCAAAGCTGTTTTATCCGAAACCTGTTTTGACAAAAATCTGTTCTATCATAAGAAGCATTTTAAATTCATATTTTAAAAAGTGCTTTAGGATAAAACGTTGTTCTTAGTGAAACATTGTTTCAGCCAGCGTTTTACATGTTAAAACGTGTTTTGCAGCAGTGCCAAGGCCTGCAAGTGCTACAATAAAATGCATTTTAGCGTTAAAACTGTTTGCAAATATGAGCCTGGTGTAACCTCTGCGAGTGTTCCCTATCTATGAGTGTTCCACTCCTGACTTGACAATAGGGGACAGACAGAGAAACATGTCGATCTGTCTGCCAGCGTTTCCTAAACAATAAGTGGGACACACTGACCCACAGAAACACTGGCAGATATAACACCTGAGGCTGTCGATGTGACTAAAAGAAGCCAGCAAGAAGTTAGACATGCCCCTACCTTGCTCTAGCTAAAACGCTTTTTATGGGAGGTTTAAAATACGTTTTAGCGTTAAAACTCTTTGGGAAATGTGAAAGAAAAAATGTGTTTTTGTCGGAGCGTTCTAAAACTAAAACAAGTTCTAGAATATGACGTTTCCTAAAAACATTGTTTCATCTTTTTAAAATGTATTTTAGTGTTAAAACAGCTTTGAAAATGTGGGCCCTGGTTTTTTATATAAACTTGGTTTCTTTCGAAAAAAATCTTGGTTTTTTGCTCCTCAAAACAGAATCTGGAAAAAACAAGTTTTTTAAAAAGAAACTTGTTTTTTGAAACAAAACAGTTTAAAAAACAGGTTTATTTGATTAAATGAACAAACGGCTTGCCATAAAAAACAGGTTTTTTCCACTTAGGTAAAAATACTAGGATTTTTTTGAAGAAATGAACAGTTGACTAAAAAACCAAGTTTTTTTAAAAGACCAACATTCTTTGCAATGGAGTAAAAGAAACCTAGGCCCACATTTTCAAAGCTGTTTTAACACTAAAATACATTTTAAAAAGATGAAACACTGTTTTTAGGAAAAATCATATTCTAGAACTTGTTTTAGTTTTAGAACGCTCCGACGAAAACACATTTTTTCTTTCACATTTCCCAAAGGGTTTTAACGCTAAAAACGTATTTTAAATCTCCCATAAAAAGCGTTTTAGCTAGAGCAAGGTAGGGGCATGTCTAACTTCCTATTGGCTTTTCTTTTATCACAGAGACAGGCTCAGGTGTTATATCTGCCAGTGTTTCTATGGGTCAGTGTGTCCCCCTTATTGTTTGGGAAACGCTGGCAGACAGATCGACATGTTTCTCTGTGTGTCCCCTATTGTCAAGTCAGGAGTGGAACACTCATAGATGGGGAACACTCACAGAGGTTACACCAGGCCCATTTTTTCAAACAGTTTTAACGCTAAAATGCATTTTATTCTAGTACTTGCAGGCCTTGACACTGCCGCAAAACACATTTTAACGTTTAAAATGCTGGCTGAAACATGTTTCACTAAGAACAACGTTTTATCTTAAAGCACTTTTTAAAATATGAATTTAAAATGCTTCTTATGATAGAACAGATTTTTGTCAAAACAGGTTTCGAATAAAACAGCTTTGAAAATATGGGCCCCAGTTTTTTTTAAACCCAGGTTGTTGTTTTTAAAAACCAGGTTTATTTGATTAAATGAACAAACGTCTTGCCATAGGAGACCCAATTTCAGCAAGGCTTTGTGTACGAGAGTATGACGGAGAGCCAGACCAAAGCCCTGCTATGGTACGTACATCATGTATGTACGTACATATAGATTTTTCTCTGCAAAGGACACCTTCGGGAATGGTAAATGCTTTCATTAATAGAGAGCTGTCCACATTACCGACGAGGCCAGTCCTAACGGGAGTGGTTTGATTTAGGACCGAATGCTCGGTATCCTAGAAAAGAGGCCCGCGTTCCACTGCTTTTTTTTGAATCGCGACTGGGCTGAGAGCCAGACATGGCATTTATAGCCTCTGGGTCCATATTCGTAAACATAGGTACTAAGTCTAAGTGTGATACATGTACTTATTTTTTGTGCTCAACAAAGGATAAGTGTCACACACAGAATTAAGTATACATGTACATGTCTGGACACTGATCACCTCCACTTTGAAGCGGCAGTCCCGGTTTGAATCCAGCCCGACCCATAGGGGATTAATCATCCCTGGCTCCTCAAGGTACCGGTACTATCACCCTGGAAAGGTCAGTTGCCGCCTGTTCTGTGCCGTCGCAAGGTCGACCTGACATCAACATTACACAAATCTACTGCACTTCCGTCGTTACGAACCTGCTATACAGAGAAAGACACTTTATCTTCCATCTGCGGAGACAGGAGTGATTTAGGACAAATGAAACCAACAACCTCACCGCCGCGAGTCAACCAGAGAAAGTAATTGACAATCACATCACCATGCTCTTTATAACCTCCGCCCGGAGGAGAGTTCAATTAACTGGATGATTGACAGCAGTCAAGACAGTTAGCCACGTGACATATATATGTAACATGGCCGATTGAGCCAATTGACGGAAATATGGCGCCCTTGGCGTTGGATAAGTGTGGATGGCGATGGTTTAAGTGTGACTTGGCTTATTGCTGACATTTCCGTGAATGATTTAGACTGGTTCCCGTTTTGCCGTTCCAGTTCCCGCGGCGCTACTGTCCGTTCATGCATTAGGCCCACACTATACTCGGGACCCAGTCGTTGTGACGCTCCGGCCGCCGACTACACTCCACAACCGACTGGGAAAGCAAGATGCAAAATCAGTAGACTGGTTCCCGGTCCCAATATAGCTCAAGGATAAGGGACCGGTATTGCCTGATGTAACAACGCAGTTGATTGGCTAGCTCTTTTTGAATTTGAATTTGTAACGTCGCAGTTGATTGGTTTGCTATTTAGGGATGTGAGGTAAGTAACCTATTTCTCAGTATTGAGGAGATCTTCTGTGACGTCGTTACATGGCAGCTTTCTTAGGATATTGAGGATGCCTATTTCGATTATGCAATGACCTTCATTGATCAGAGGTCAAGGTCAAACATGATGTTTGAAATATCTCTGCTTGTGGTAGAGGTAGAGGCATGATATCACCCATACTTAGGTTATTGAGGATACCAATTTCGATTATGCAATGAACTTGATTATCAGAGGTCAAGGTCAAGGTCAACTTGATAATTTGATATACATGTACATGTACATGTACATGTACATGTACATGTATCACCCATACTTAGGTTATTGAGAATGACCCCATTTCGATTATGCAATGACGTTGATGATCAGAAGTCAAGGTCAAGGTCAAAGTTGATAATTTGAAATATCTCTGCCTGTGGTAGAGGTAGAGGTACAGTATCATCCACACTTAGGTTATGGAAGATGCATGATTTCCATTATGCAGTGACCTTGATGATCTAACGTATGACAAGTTCCATTCTTATCTAATGAACCTAATGCCCCAATCACACTGAGCTAGTTCTCAGCACGTTCTTGAAAGTTTTGCCGAACGGGCTCAAACTGTGTGCGAACGGAGTGGACGTAGTGGCAACTTTTCACGGTCTTTTTGCAAACTTCATGGACGGGAAGGGTGCTCCAGAACATCGAGGTATTATTTTGCCAAGGGTTACACGTTCTAGCCCGTTGTACGATTTTTTCAGGACGGGGAAGGACGTTTTGAGAACTACTTCAGTGTGACAGGCCCTTTAGGGAACCATAATGACATTTACAATGTCCTCTTGTTATAGGCCTACATCAGAGAATGCTAAGTGAAAGGGGGAATGCTATTCAAAGAACTTGTTTGAAAATATAAACAGTGTAAATTGCTCGCCTCCTGGGTACCACCGTCAGAGACTTTTCCCCATCAATTGCTACGTTACGATACGACATTCGATTCACAACTGAAGCTGGACCTCTTATTTTGAGAAAAGTCAATTTTAATGAAATATTCGGAACTATCGCTCCTCTTCTAAAGCATAGATCAACAGTGCAAAGTAGATTTTTTAGTGGCTTCTTAAACTTATACAAAGCTATTCCTGCAGTCGTGTTTCTTGCTAATGTTTTAGCCAGACCGGGAAGTGGTGTCATAGTATTGTCTTCCCTTAACCACAAACCGGTTTTTGATCGATGAAACAGAACCAGTTTAAACCAGTACGCTCTGAGGAATATCTTAAATGCAATGGCGACATCCACTCTGTGAAAGTATGCTTTCGCCTTCTGGATGTTTCCCGAAACCTTAATCCTGTCAGAAGCATTCAATGATAGACGGTAAACCATTTCATGCCCTGTGTGCTGAGCATGACAATTGTACCTTGTAATAATATAATCGTTGTCAACAACTGAGCAGAACGAAACAACACTTTCCATGTCCTGGTGGATTTTCCAGTTTTTAGAGACAGATCTACGACCACCCCTACCCCACTTCAAACACCTCTCTCTCTCGTTTATCAATACATGACCGACGTACTTTCCAGTCCTGAAGTCGTACAGGGGTAAAACTGGTATCAGCCGGCGATTTTCAGCCGCAAAAACCACAATGTATTTCACAGTAACGACCACGTTCCAACCACGATGTTTGAAGGCATACGACACGTTGTGAAGGAGCCTGTAACTTGCGCCGTCTGGGTCGAGACCGTACGAATGGCATCGATGACGTTGATTGGGCACATCATATTGATATATCATTATCAATGGCAGAGTGGGATGAAACCTAGTGACATGTTTCAATGATACTTCTTTAATGTAATTTGGAATAAATGAAACCTTATTGGATACTTGATAATCTCTTTTTTTACTCTAAAGTTTTGGTAAAAAGCGTACACAGCTGTTATTAGTAGTGATGTTTCGCAAATCTGACGAAACGCGAAGTACGAAATACGAAATTACATGTAGGTCAAGATTAGGTCAACATGCGTGTAAATTCATAGATATTCAGGTTAAGGGCCTAAAAACCATTGTTTTGCTACCTTGTACGCGGCTTGATCGGCAGCGTTTACCCGAAGGATAATCACCCGTGGTTAACTTTCCTTTGTCTAGCTGCAGGAGGACAAAAGAAAAATTTGAACAACCTACAGGCCTTGTTTAGAGTCATTCAACTCTTTTCTTCGATCCTCCTGCACGTAAACGCAGGAATGTTAACCGCCTGTGGTTATTCTGCGGGTAAACGCTGCCGATCAAGCAGCGTACAAGGTAGCAACACAATGGTTTTCTAGGCCCTTAACCTGAATAACTATGAATTTACACGCGTGTTGACCTAAGGCCCCGATTACATAGAAGTATATGGTATACGAAAACGCCAGTTAACAAAGGCTTTAAATGGATTCACGACCGGCGTTTTCGTATACCGTACTTCTATGTAATCGGGGCCTAATGGCGCTTCGTAAATACGGCCCTATGTGTGTACGGACGTTTTCAGGCCTACGCCATTTTAGGGGGAACTTCAAATCAATGGATGTAATCCTAAAGACTTGGGGGCCTGTTTCATAAAGTGACTTTAAGCAAATGGTACCTTTAACCCAATGAAAAATGCATTGAGTTAACCCTTTAGTGCCTAGTGTCCACAAATGTGTACATTACGTAATACCTGTTAATATCACACATCAATAGAAACATGTCCCACATACACCCCTTGACATGATCAAAAGCCTAAAGCCCACATGTGTGGACATTTAGTTCTCATTATCAATGACAGAGGGCAGCACTAGTCAATGTGCAATGCTGTTGAAGGTGATGACCACATATATGTGGACAACAGGCTGTCGAAGAATATGATTTTTTCAAAATTCCTTTTTGATTTATTTCCGTGATTGGCTAAAATCAGTTTGTAATCTAAGTTGACGTCCTTCTTGATTATGATGATGATCATGATGATGTTGATGTACTATGAGACAAAATGGCTGATTCTGAGCCATTCCTGCATAACCTGGTGTCCACATATGTGGCCGCTTGAAAATGATTGCAATTTTTTTTTAAAAAATACATATTTGTCTTACATACACCCTAAAATGGCCTGCAGACACGATTTAGAGGTTTTCCCTACAAAAAACCCGGTTGAGGCATTAAAGGGTTAATGGTACCATTAGCTTAAAGTCACTTTATGAAACAGGCCTCAGGAAGAAATTTTCCCACTACATCACAGGCAATTTATGTCCCGATATCTGCGTCCCATTAGAATATGCGGATTGGAGGTCAGAGGTCAGTCGGTTACCTTTCTTTCATACATCCGGGCCCCGCTGCAGTGTATCGCTTCTTCTCTCTGCATACAAGTTCCTTTCTTTTGACTCAGCTGACATATTAAATGTCCGCCATTGTCGAAAACGTTTATGGTTGGCCATTCCCGGTGCAGACACAGAACTGCACAGGATATCAACGAAATCACATTATCATATTGATAATCTGGTTTAAGAATTGACCAATCGAATACAATCTTCCTGAAACAGCCAATTACAAAAGGCGCATGCGCAGAGCTTCTCATGTTACTTGCAGAAAAATCTAACGTCACCTGCAAATTTTTCGACGTCCATGACCTGAGTACCGGTATGTAGATTAGGCACTGGGACAGTCTACGCTATGTTACATGTATAAGTAAGTGAAAAGTCAGGCACGCACCATGCCAGTAAATCTGCATAGCTAATTCCAATCTCGTACCCAGAGTTCAATGCCACATTAAACTCTGGAAAGGGCTAGACCGGTACTACTTTTGCACAGTGCAATGCATTGTCACGGCGGATGAATTTCTGACCGTTGCACAAACAATTGCGTGGGAATTCGAAAGAGTTCGTACTTTGTTCCTCAATAAAACATTGAATACCCAACGGAATGTTAAATTAGTAGCATTTTTACAAATACTGGAACAAATTCTAATTTTCGGTATGATTACTTTATCAAATAATTTGTAAAATCGATGAGCACAAGAATCTTGTGCTGGGTTCCAGCCGTTTTCAGAGGTCTTAGCCGAGGAGCGATGGTGGCGACCTCCTTCAGATTGAGCTAAATCCACATAACATCTGCAATGTTGTGGAGATTCAGAAATTACTGCGTAGGTTCAAACTTGCTTATTTATTTGTTATAATTTCGTTGGTAATACATCATTGAAACATAGATAAAACATACATTTAAAATATTTTACATTAATATATCACTGACTAAAAGACGAAAAACCCACAGGGAGAAGACAGTACAGGGGCGAATCCAGGATTTTGTCGAGGAGTGGGTTCTAAAGGTAGAGGCGCATGACTCATCGATTTGCATCGCCGCCTGTCGGGGCGCTTGGAACTACAAATAGACACGAGGATTTCGCGGTTGCACTACAAAAAATATCCGTGTCTAAAATAGCCCCAGCGTTGCCCTTCGATCTCGATGGGACTAATAAGCACGTATTCTAGAAGGGTCCTTAAAGCTGACCTATCCGCACAAAAAGCCCCCATGCGACGAGCAAGAGAACTGCAAACGCCCTGCAGACACCTCAAACGAAGGCTCAGAACATGATATACCCCACGACGCCAGGAGGGCGCCACCTTATTTGCCTTCGAGCTTTAGAGGTGTCAACATACTCTGGTGAGCTCCTGCTAAACAATTTTCTGAAAGAAAAATCGACCCAGCTGGGAGTCGAACCCGTGCCCTGTTTTCTTTGCTCCACCGTCTTACCCGTTCGGCCACCGAACTTGTTGGAAGGCTTCTCTTGTTTTTTTTCTTATTCGTAGTATTATTACGTAAGTCGAAGGTCTGCGTCTATGACCAACACAAATCATGTTTCTGTCAGCTGGCTCGTTTGCCGAGTGGATAGAGTGGTGGATTACAAATCAGAAGATCTACGGATCGAATCCCGTCTATGAGTATAAATGAGTACAATTTTTTTTCTTTGAGTAGTGTGAGAGGTATGCGGAGATTTTGACAGCTCTGTTGCCTGAAGACGAATAAGGTGCCGCCCTCCTGGCGTTGTGGGGTATATCATGTTCTGAGCCTTCGCTTGAGGTGTCTGCAGGGCGTTTGTAATTCTCTTGCTCGTCGCATGGGGGCTTTTTGTGCGGATAGGCCAGCTTTAACTCTAAAGCCTAGCGCACATCGACCTTGCGACTGGAAGCAACTGAACGCAACAGTCGCTATCGATGTACGCATTCCGCGCGGTTATGAGAGTCATTGCGGCAACAAGTGGCACAATCCAGTCTTCAATCTGGAGCGCGCACAAAAAACAGGCAACTGAACTGAATGCTACACGGAAATTGTCGATGTCTTCCGATCGCACAACTCGGGAGACATTTTGTGGGTCACATGATTCCATCACATGACCAGGTGTGCTCCACAAACGAGGAAATTCATTGCCAGCGTGCGTATATCGGAACCGACAGAAGACGACAGAAGCAACCGTTGGCAACGAGTAGAACATGAGCAACTGGCTGGAACTAGCGGCAACGGTCGGCAATATAGCGTTACCGGTGCGCGAACATCGGCCTGTTTGAGCATCTGATCAGTTGCTGCTGGTTCCAGGTAGTCGCCAAGGTTGCTGGAAACGCCGTTGCCAGTAGTTGCTTCCAGTTGCAGGGCCGATGTACGCTAGGCTTTAGAGTTAACGAAGCTTCTAGAGTACGGCCAAAAATAGATATCTATTTTTGGTACGGCCTAATATCTTGGTATTCAGAATTTAAGAATCATCCAATAAAATACGCCGATCTCCTGATGTTGATTTTGAAAACACGTGACGTTGCCTTCTAATTTTGCGCCTGTGATTTGTAGGCCATTCGAGTACACTGGTGGACAGAAATATTAGGACATTTTCAAAATTCTAAGTCATTTTCCTTTTATGCCTCCCTTTTGTCTCTAACCACTAATTATTTTTCTCATTAATCAGAACATTTTTACCTTGGCAAGTGGGTTATATAATCGCATGAGATTGTCCATTGCCAAAGGTTATTGACATGGGGTTGCTGATAGATGAATAACAAAGACAATCATGATGCGCTTCATCCATACTTCTCCCCTCCAACAGCTTTAGCCTTTGAATTAGAGAGGCTTGAACGTCACCCATCATAATTATCTTTGTTGCCCATGGATCAGCAACCCGTTGTCTATAAACTTTTGTATGGACAATCCGAGGGGATTTATAACACATCTGCCAAGGTAAAAATGTTCTGATCAGTAAGAAAAATAATTAGTGGTTAGAGACAAAAGGCCTGTTTACACGTTCGAGGAAACCTACCTCCAGCCTCCTCGGGCGGGTTCGGTTCAGGATGGATTGATCGCTTTTACACGGTGCGGGTTCAGTAACCCGCCTTGATCTAGTTCGAGGTCGGTTCGTTCAAATGCGTGCCACTAGATGGCGTGTATCAACATTTACAGTCATCGCAAGTAAGAAATATCCCAAAAATAATCACTAAAAATCGATAAACTATATTTGTAACAACATGAGCAGTGCTTGAGAAATCTCGTGTAGCTTAAGCCAAGGTCACAAATGCACCGGGCCCCGTACGATTTTCCCCACCCAGCGGCTTGCTGCGGATTTTAGAGACTGAAACTTGGATCTAAGATGAATCATGCCGAAATCGCCTCAACAGATAGGCGGAAAGTAGGCTGGATCAAACTGGGCACCGTAGAAATTGGCCAAAATGTCTGTTTTTACTCGCCGTACGGGCCCCGGAGTGGATAAGGCCTATGTGACTGGGGCTTTACAGCAAATGCGCCAGTGATGCCATTCATGTAGCGTGCTCAATCCCGCACGAGGCCGGTGGAGGTCGGTTCGCTTTTACAGACAGAATAACCAGCCTGAACCTACCTCCACCTTCCCGAGACTCACGCGGCGAACTGAACTGGCCCGAGGAAGGTGGAGGTCAGTTGTTTCGCTTTTACACGGGGAAAAATAACCGAACCCTCCTCGATCTAGTCTCGATCCGGAACGCACCGCACCGTGTAAAAAGGCCTAAAAGGAAGGCAAGGAAAATGACTTAGAATTTTGAAATGTCCTAATATTTCTGTCCACTAGTGTATGTAGATTCGAGGCAGAGACGAGGCCGGTGGAGGTCGGTTCGCTTTTACAGACAGAATAACCAGCCTGAACCTACCTCCACCTTCCCGAGACTCACGCGGCGAACTGAACTGGCCCGAGGAAGGTGGAGGTCAGTTGTTTCGCTTTTACACGGGGAACCCTCCTCGATCTAGTCTCGATCCGGAACGCACCGCACCGTGTAAAAAGGCCTAAAAGGAAGGCAAGGAAAATGACTTAGAATTTTGAAATGTCCTAATATTTCTGTCCACTAGTGTATGTAGATTCGGGGCAGAGGTCAGTCTGCCAATGCTGTAACCACTCGTAATGTACAGAAGTTTGTAAAGTGCCGGTAATGCTTTGTTCGTAGAAAGAATGCATACGAGCTTGTTTTTATGCTGGCAACACACATACAAATTCATGGCTATGAGATTATTTGACATTCAAAGCTGGCAGCATGGAAAATCATTCTGTGAGCCGTGTCGATGAGATGAGGCAGCCCACATTGGTTGCGAATTTCAGCTCACTAACATGGCTCGCAGAGATCATCTCGATCACTGAGACTTTGTTCGTGTAAAAATTCCTGGTACGAGTTCGTGTAAAAATTCCTGGTACGAGGCCTAGTGTAAACTGCAACAATTTTCGCCAGTTACCTCCTGCTTTACTACAGGGTCCATATTCATAAACATACTTAAGTCAAAGTGTGACACTTATCCTTTGGGTTGAACAAAGTATAAGTTCGCACTTAGACTTAAGTAGTTTTATGAATATGGGCCCTGGGCCGATATTCATAAAGCTACTTAAGTGTAAGTCTGACACTTTTCCATTGTTCAACACAAAAGATAAGTACCGGTATCACACTTTGACTTAAGTGTGTTTATGAATATGGACCCTGGCCCCGTATTCATAAAACTACTTAAGTCTAAGTATGACACTTATCCTTTGTTCATCACAAAAGATAAGTATCATACTTAGACTTAAGTAGTTTTATGAATACGGGGTCTGGTGACCATGTGACCAAGCTAAAGCGAATCCAAGAATTGTACCTATCAAACGTGAAGGAGGAGTTGTCATAACGTAAGTAGTAGAGAGGTTGCGCACTTTTCCCACTCCCACTCCGACTTCAACTACCAGAGTGAATTGGAGTCCGCTGTAGACATCCTTAATAAAAACGACCTGATAGACGTTTGCACATTGTAGAATGCCATAACTTTGTGGCAGAATTATTTTGACCTGTAATCGGAAGTGCACATACATCGCAAATATTATAGTCGTGTTTGAAGTCGTAACGACTAGGCTTACGACTTCAACGACTTCAATATTCATTATTCATCTGCACTTCCCATCTATAAGGCAAATTTTCCTGCCCTCAATTTATGGTGTTTGACGAAATGAAAACGTCTATCAAATCGTTTTTATCAAGGATGTCCACAGCGCACTGCAGTTCATTCTCGTCGTTGAAGTCGGAGTCGGAAAGGTGCGCAACCTCGCTATTAAGGCCAATTCACACTTCTGCGGCCACCCGATTGTAGAACGGAAAATCCGGTGCGCATCACCAACGGACATGGTTATGCAAGAAACGAATCGAGTCGGAGAGCGCAGTGAACGCACTGAACTCGCTAATCACATTTCACCCGGTCAGTTGTTGCCCGCGTACACCCTTAGTCAAAAGTAAATAGACAGCTACTAAATTCAATATTTCCTAAAATAGCAGCGAGGCACAATTTTTCTTTTTATTTCCATTGATAACAATTGCTTTGGCACCTTCTTACACCAAAATTATCTTGCTGTCCTTTGAACTGATTTTTTGGTGAAAGTTTGAATTTTCATCAAAAAAAGTGATTTTTTATTCGGGATTTGTTGGTGATCGCACCTATGCCATCTTGAAGCACATTTGTTTCTGAGTAGAATCTAGCTTTCGGATCCCATGGATCTGTAGGGGGGACAAAGTTACAGAGGGACTTTTGCAGTGATTTTGTTCGG
>NMRB01003376.1:15615-25912 GCA_002633025.1 Notospermus geniculatus | reverse complement strand
TGGGGAGAGGTTTTGTCATGTTTGTGTCAGTCCACTTCATCGCTACTATTTCCATCTTTCTGAGAAACATTACGCTGTGACAACCATATGAGTTGATGAAGTAAGGACTAAACACTCATTTGATCGCCTGATAAGCGAATTGGCAGGTTTGAAGTTATCGAAATCTTGATGAGTTTGTGGGTGTATTTTTTTGTGACCGGCCTTTCTTGATTGTGTGTGTACAGGGCAGGGCGTCATGACGTCATGCATGGGTAGGGGCGTAGGCATTGTACAGCGTGTCGCAGTAAACTGGTGCCCGTCTAGACGACCGCCTGTGGGTTTGTTTACATTTTTGGTGGTACCTCCCATAGAGAGTGAATCTCGCCTCCAGGCAAGCCGTGCTCCAGCCATATGCGAAACCTGTGCACATATGCGAACGTAATCTAAACACTGGGGACGAGGTTCCATTAAAAATTTGTTAAAATGGGTTAATGACGTTTTCAAATTCAGTCGATCAAAATGTACATTTTGTGCTATTCCCATTGATTTCGAAGTGGCAGATTTTGCAGAATACGCCTCCGAAGTTTGGCTGTCTAATGCATTTCCCATTAAACTGAAATCCTTCTTTCGCCTTTTTCTCAAAACGGCGCTCGATTTGAGAACATGTCAACAAACAACTGTCAACAAACCCCGCGAGCCATTTGCTTTAAGTCTAAGTATGACACATATCTTTTGTGTTGAACAAAGGATAAGTGCCATACTTAGACTTAGTTTTATGAATACGGGGCCTGGCCCCTTCTGAATATAAGCTGTTGAAAATTTCATTGAAGCTCGGGGAAACTCTTTCACCAAAATGTTTTTGAATCCATGTAGGTTATGTAAGATTACTTACCTTGTACCTTGTTGATAATACCGTCCGGTTTTTAGGGTGACCAGAGTCTGAAATTACAGATATGGAAGACAGTTTCTGACGCCCATCTGTAATTAGCAAACATATTGGTTCAAGATGAATTAATAAGTTCGGCTGACTATGCTCGACCTCGTGGACTGTTGCCCAAATCAATCATTCGCAAACTTCACATGAATGCCTGCCTTATGCCAATATCGTCTGGCCAAAAAAACCAGAAAATGATATTAAAAGAATTGTCATTACCTTTAGAATGGAATTAAACTATCCTTGCTGGTGTGTTCCAGATTTGCAAATATTGCGTTTTGCTTTCTGAAACGGCAAAGGCTGACAAACATTTCTCGTCATTATCTTACAAATAAGTCCAATAATGGAATATTCCGACAATGGAAAGTCCCGGAAGACATCAGCCAATGAAAAATCAATGACGTAACAGAAAAGTACTACAACCAGTCCAACTGATATTCTGTTTGGATTCACTGAATAGGTTTTTTTTAGGTAGGCCTCGAGACTCAATACCCGATAGGCCTAACCCAATACATGGAAATCGATCATGTGGCTAGGTATCCTGATTCGTCGAATGTAACTACTCTCCATTCCAGTTCCGATTGGCGCGAGGTTTATCAACGATAGCTCCGCAACGGCTGGGCCGAATTTGACATACCATACATCAATCGATTTGTCTTTTTTGGCGCTACAGCCA
Source organism: Notospermus geniculatus (assembly GCA_002633025.1). NCBI lineage: Eukaryota > Metazoa > Nemertea > Pilidiophora > Heteronemertea > Lineidae > Notospermus > Notospermus geniculatus. The sequence continues at coordinate 24,323 of NMRB01003376.1, read as the reverse complement.
TCATCACTGTTATTTTCCCGCAAAACGTGACAGAAAAAAGCTCCTTCACAAATCACAGCTTGTGTTGACGACCGAAATGGCGGCCATTTGGAAATGACGCAATGCATCGCGCACGTGTAAACTGCACTGAACACCATGGCGAAATGAAATGGCTTTTGAGAAAGGGATCCGTTATGTCGGCCTTACGCGAAAAATAAAGATAGCAGAAAGATACCGGCAAAAAGACAAGTCGATTGACGTATGTTTCGTCAAATTTGACCCAGTCGTTGCGGAACTATCGTTGATAAACCTCGCGCCACTGGGAAGTGGAATGAACTGTAGGCCAATGTTTGTTCGCGTATAAGGCTCCGTCCTCCGAACTTTTCTGCGCCTAGAAATGCCTACAAACGGTTTTTCCCACATTTTTGTACCTCGACTAGGCATGTTTCACATTTTTTATTCCCCTATTTCCAAAGATTTTTTTGCGACTTTTAAGCTAGCAGCACACTGGCCGCCAAATCTGGCGTCCAGAAGCGTTCGACGGAACGCCTCTCGACGCCAGAGTTGGCTGCCAGTGGATCCTGGTGAGAGCACACCTGCCCAGACTTGGCGTTCAGTAACATCTTTTCGGGGCACTTGAGGCTTCCACTTTGAAATCACGTGACTCCAAGACGCAAGCTGATTGGCCAAAGCCTCGCCGCCGACTCCAAGTTTGGCTGCCATCGGTAGCACACTTAGCTGCTTCGGGAGTTCACTGGCGTCCACAAACGTCCAAAATCAAACATGTTTGATATCTGGAGTTCAGTGGAGTTCAGTGGCGTCCGGCGGCGTTCTCCAGATTCCATTCGTAGCACATTGGGGATTTTTCTGGCGTTCGGACATTGGCGTCGAAAAAACGCCTCTGGACGCCGAAGTTGGCGGCCAGTGTGCTGCATGCTTTACGACTTTTTCACATCAGAACGGACTTGGGATTTCCCAAACGGGGAATCCCCACTGACGTCATGGATTGTCTCATTTGCTCAGGCCGGGGTGTGCAGCAATGAACTACACTCAACCATGTCAACTGTGGTAAGTTACTGCTATCGAAATCAACTAGAACTGAGAATTCACTGAAAGTGAATTCATGACCACACCACAAAATTTAATTGGATTGCCAACAGCTGGTTTTTTGTGTTGACGTAAGATGGCGGTGTTCGAATGCTACACAGGCCTCTGGGTCATTGTCTGTAAAATCGAGGCGTTAATTAATGAGTTTGTCTCCAGAATAGGCCTATCATCTATAGTTAGGCCTATGTATATAAAAAGACAAGGTAAGCAAGCAAATGCACCCGATTCCCGGATCGGACACGTCCACTTCGACGCCCTCAAACTCACCCAAAACCTCACAAAACTCCCTCAAACTGGTGCTCATGCATATTAGAAACTCCCGAATTTGTTAATCCATGGTGTCTGAGACTCTAATTATCCTGATTAGTGTAATTGCCTTAATTAAAATGTAAACATTGGACATTCAGCAACAAGTTCCCTCTTCCACCATTCTTGGTGTTGGTCACATGACCAGCAGGCAAGCTGAACTACCACAGGCAAATGGAGGATGTTTTCAGTCATCCGTTGCAAAGTAATAAAATGTAAGTACCCAAAGTCGTTTTATCTTATATTTTGCCGTTTCTGTTCATTCTACTACCCTGAAGATGTTTTGCAAGCGATACAAGCCAAGTATCCCTGTGATAAAATTTATAAAATTAAATTTCGCCTGTGATTTTCAGCTTGCCTGCTGGTCATGTGACCAACACCAAGAATGGTGGACGGGGGAACTTGTTACTGAATGTCCAGTGTTTACATTTTAATTAAGGCAATTACACTAATCAGGATAGTAATTAGAGTCTCAAACACCATGGATTAACAAATTCGGGCGTTTCTAATATGCATGAGCACCAGTTTGAGGGATTTTTGTGAGGTTTTGGGTGAGTTTGAGGGCGTCGAAGTGGACGTGTCCGATCCGGGAATCGGGTGCATTTGCTTGCTCACCTTGCCGTTTTTACAACAAATACGAGTTTAATGATGTTGCCAAAGCAAGGCCATTGATATCGGCATTTTGGCATTTGTGGCCCGATCTGGGAAAACGAGGCACAAGTCTACCAGGAGGAAATGTTTAAAGCGCGACATTAGAGAGGATGCGCAGCTTTCCGACTCCGACTCCGACTTCAACTACGAGAATGAATTGCAATCCGCTATGGACATCCTTGATAAAAACGATGTGATAGAAGTTTCCAATTCGTCAAACACCATAAATTGAAGGCAGAAAAATTGGCCTTATAAATCGGAAGTGCGGATAAATAATGAATACTGAAGTCGTAATCCTAGTCGTTACGACTTTGAGACACGACCATGATGACTATACGATATTTGCGATTAATGCGCACTTCCGATTACGAGTCAAAATTATTCTGCCACAAAGTTATGGCATTTTACGATTTGCAAACGTCTATCAAATCGTTTTTATCAAGGATGTCTACAGCGGACTGCAATTCATTCTTGTAGTTTAAGTCGGGAGTCGGAAAGCTGCGCATCCTCTCTAATGTCACCTACCTTGACACTGTCCGCGACCAAGAAACAACAACAACCATATGCCAAAAAGATGCATGCTTCTGAAGACGACTGATATCCTGGGTTTAAAACCCTGCTCATGCAGCCGGGAGCCTAGAGTCTGAGAACTGCACTGTTAGGCCTATGTTGGCAACCACTGGCACTGGGCTCCTTCTGATGTGTGACTCAGTCGATATCTTATCATTGTAATTTGAAGTCCGGGTCAAAAAGAAACGTCCTTATTATGACGACAAAATGGGCCATTACAAACACTCTTGACATAAAAATCATTTGCAAAAAAATTCTAGACGCTGATGGATCTCATTACTGGTTGAACGAAGACCTAATACCCCGATCACACTGAGCTAGTTCCCAGTATGTTCTTGAAAATGTTGCCGAACAGGCTCAGACTGTGTGCGAACGGAGTAGACGTAGTGGCAACTTTTTACAGTCTTTTTACGAATTTCATGGATGGGCTCGGACGGGAAGAGTGCTCCAGAACTACACGTCCAAGCCCGTTTTACATTTTTTTAGGACGGGGCAGGACGTTTTGAGAACTACATGTACTTCCTCAGTGTGACAGGCCCTTTATGAATGATTTCTTTGCGTTTGGCAGCACTTTGAATGCTGTTATAAAATCGACAAACCGATAAGGCCCCAATCACACTGATCTAGTTCTCAGTACGTTCTTGAAAATTTTGCCGAAGGGGCTCAAACTGTGTACGAACGGAGCGGACGTAGTGGCAACCTTTTAAGGCTGATTCATACTCCGTCCGGATTTTGCGCCGACTATGATCAATTTCACTGCGTGTGCACATTCACGTCGTGGAAACCTGCGATCAGTTTCATGCGCTTGACGGTCCGCAAGCAAGTATGAATCAGCCCTTACAGTCTGTTTACGAACTTCATGGACGGGGAGGGTGCTCCAGCACTTCGAGACATTATTTGGCCAAGGGTTACACGTTCTAGCCCGTTTTACGATTTTTTTTAGGACGGGGCAGGACGTTTTGAGAACTAACTTCAGTGTGACAGGCCCTTATGCCCCAATCACACTGAGCTAGTTCTTTGTACGTTCTTGAAAATTTTGCCAAACGGGCTCAAACTGTGTGCGAACGGAGTGGACGTAGTGGCAACTTTTTACAGTCTTTTTACGAACTTCATGGACGGGAAAGGTGCTCCAGAACATCGAAGCGTTATTTGGCCAAGGGTTACACGTTCTAGCCCGTTTTACGATTTTTTAGGACGGGGCAAGACATTTTGAGAACTACATGTATTTCAGTGTGACAGGCCCTTAAACTGAAGTGCCTCTGAAAGTGCCTCCTTGTATTCCCAATTTCCTTTGATTTTTTGTGAGATTTGGTAGGATTTTGATTTTTCTGTATCGTCGGCAAAATGTGTTTCTCAGATTATTAACTACAAAATGAAGAAAGGTAGGCCTAAGGCTTCCTAGAACTATACGGTATACGAATACCGCGGTTAACAATGGCTTCACGGTCGTGAATCCACTTGAAGCCTTTGTTAAATGGCGTTTTCGTATACCGTATACTTCTATGTAACGGAAGCCTAATAGTCTCTAGCCCCTTTAAACTAATCGGGCCGTATTCAAAAAGGGTGATCAACGCGCGATTAAGACTTAGACGCGTGTAACTTCACTACATGCACACACTTCCACCGTGCATTTGACGAAGTTACACGTGTGTAAGTCTTAAACACCCTTTTTGAATACGGCCCATCATGTTTCTATAACCAAATGGACTTTGTGCATATCACCCCAACCTGGCTTGAGTCCCACTGTCTGTCATCTTCTGTTTATAAGCTGTGTGTGCAGCCGAAGTGAGCGGATCTGTCAGCCCAACATTGAATTTGTCACGGTAAGCAAAAACTGTAAGTCTGCGCACAAAGTGAATAAAAGCCTGGTTTACTATATATATATGCAAATGTAGCCAACTAAGCATGAACTATAAAATTGATTGTGAAGTGTGTTTATAACTATCAAGAATTAAAGGCCCGTCTACACGATCATACATTTTTTCAAAACACCATCATACATTTGTATGATGACGTTTGAGTCTGTTGTGGATTTCCGTCTACGCAGTCCAACATTCATGGACATTTGTATGATGAACTATGATGAGGAAAGGAAAACGAGGAGAAATTGGAGGGAAAGTTCCTTATTGTTTCAAAATGGATCTCACAATAGCCTCGTGAGTGGTGCTGCTGCATTAGTAATGATGGCAGTGACCCGTCGTCGAAAAGGCAAAGGAGTAGGAAGAGGTGTCAAAACGGGTTAAACAATGGATCAGGAGGAGCAGTGAGTTTGGAGCCTTAAAGGGAGACTCCACTCATTGTAAGCTTTTGAATTTTTATCAATCCATAGAGACTAATGCCATGAATTGTTACGTCAGTGTCACTAGTGTGAATAGGCTGATGACCTTTGTAGTGAATGAGCTAATACTGTGACTGCCTTGGCCTATTGGTTGTTCCTTCATAAATATGCATTGAGCACACATGACATCATGTGTGCTGTGCTATGGTCCCCTTGGGATTCAATTAAAATACTTAAAATGATGAGTTTGCTGATTTTTAAAAAATCTGACATGTTGCAGATATCGATGAATTTGAATGTATTAATGATATTTCATAAATTCAAAATTTTACACAATGAGTGGAGTATCCCTTTAAGGGGTGCCATTTTGTACACATGTCACATGATGCAGTTGTGCCACATGACTTACATAAACCTTCTGATTGGTAAATGGCTTGAAATGTTGTGGTATGTTGAGAACATTTGTTGGCAAGGTGAAACACGCAGCTAAAAATCTGAACATCATCATACATGTTGGATGGTATTCAAGTTTGTTGGGAAAACAGTCTACACGGTCATACATTTCGTCATACAAATGCATGATGATGCTTTGAACAAATGTATGACCGTGTACGGCTGTGTCAAAACGGCAAAATGACGAAATGGCAACACGGAATGATCGACTATTAGCAAGAATATATAAGTACCATAAGTACTTATATATTCTTGCTATTAGGCCTGTGTTTTTTACAACTAGTGGCTCCCAGGTAGCCTACTAAAAAACTACGAGGTAGAGATTCACTGAAACCATGCAGGGAATGGGGTACCGGCAAACAAAAGGAGGCGCTGATCATTTAGATTTGTAAATCTGTACTCGTTCATGTTGTTCAGAGACTCCTGAGGACTGTTACATGTAGGAAACTTGTTCAGTTTGGGCTAGTTTCATGACAAGTTCACTGGTTGTCTATTTGTTTGACACTGGATTCAATTTGAAGGGTTTTTGTTTTTCCTAGGAGTTGGAAAAAATGATCGTTCAGTGTAACATTGGGTTCGTCCATTTCTATGAGAGACAGCCAGCTGTGCTTGTTTTGATATTTGCCAGACTCCCATTGCTAGGGTACTCTTTGTTGTGTTTGACGGACAGATTAGTTAAGACTAGATAATTTCTAGTGATTGTGGCGTGTGTTTAGTTGCCACCTTTGATTCTGTATTATTTTAGTGATGCAAGATTTGAGTTTCAGAAACAGGTGTTGTGTTTACAGTGCACTCTCATTTATAAGGCTCTAGTTTGAATTCACTGACATTGTGATCGACATTTGGACTGTTCTGTTGGACATTTGCAGAGCCTGCGACAGTGAGTGTTGTCTTGTTGGAGAAGTCCCCTTCTCCAAGGTGGGGAGAATGTTGAGGACCCCACCCCAGCCAGTCCTGACATCTGGTGATAGGTTTCAGAACTATAGTAGCTCTCCCATTGTAACATGTAACTCTCCAGGATTGGAGGTGTGAATCAGACAGAAATAAAAGCACATGTTCTGTTTTCACCCGCTTGTCTTTTTTACCAGAAGTTTAGCCTCTATGTTCGCCGACCCTGGATTCAGTCCCGAACACAGCCCATGCAGCCAAACGGCTTAAACATGGAAGGAAATAGTTGTTCATTATAAATTGTAGGCTACTAGACATCCATGGACAAAAAACAGATGAATAAAGAAAAACAATACTACAAACCTGACTTAATTTCTGGTCATTGTTACAAGAGCGTTTCCAGTGATTCATTGATGGCCGGGCTGGTATGAAACGTTTTGTTCGAGCATTCATATTTTCCAGAACAAAATCCGCCGACTCCCCTTTGTCCCTGAGCCCGGATGTGCTGAATGACTCGGTCTCCATCACGTGGCGTTTTAAATCTGATGGGTACAATTCTCTGTCAAGCCTGTCCTCCGTCTCAATAAGTCGATACTTCGGATGGTTGCGTGCAAACCATATTGGTGAGTATTTGTGCCTTGCACTTGCTATCAAGTCCGAATTGTTCAGCCTGATCCCACATCTAAAGTTTCTTATTGCCAAGCCATACGTGAACACCATGTCCTTCATGTACAAGTAGTTGGGATCTACTACTCCAGTTAACCACGTATGGTAGCCGTCAATAGTTGGAGTTTCCTTTCTACTTCGACAAAGCGACACGTACGGAAACACCAGTTCATCAACCGTTCCGTCCATGAATATATTGAAGATGTCCCACGATTTATGGTGGTCTGATGCTTTTTTAGCATAGTTGAGGGCATTTTCAGTACGGAAGCCCATGAGGGAAGCTAGTGGCTTCAGAAATACTTCCCAATTTAAGGAAAAAATGATCGAATCATATTTATCTCTATATGACCACCACCTGGTCTCGGCACGACCCAGTCAAACTCTGGTTCCTGGCGGATTTTACTGATGATGCTATACGGCAATCCGTCGCAAACCACAGAGAGCCAGTGCCTGTGGTCATGATCTTCATCACAATCCTTGTGGTAAGTGTCAATGTTTGTTTCTCTGCCGATTTCCCTGAGAACAGTACGCAAAGTTTCGTACGAGTTCGGGTTTACCCCGATAGGATTGCCCAGAGTTACAACGGGAACTCTCCCATTGTGTCCGTCCTCGAACTGATCAAGTAAAAATGGTGAGCATGGTGGGCCTTTTGACTTGTTCCTTTTTGCGGCAAGATTTTCTGTAGCCCATGCTTCAGCTTGCATCTGAAGATCTTTCAGCGTTGGCAGTTTGTTTCCACATGATTGGCACTTTCGCACCCGTGTATTGATGTTGACACTCTCACATTGTCCACACACCCGGACTCCCTTTGTCTCTTCGTTCTTTATCAGGTTGCCAACATAATCGCCATGACTCTCCATCTCAGACCACACCCTTGTTAAGGCATCCTGTATTACTTGATTCCTGGTCGAGCGATGAACACTATNCACTCTGAAACAGACCCGAGCCTGACGTTATGACGTCGTTCGGACTCTGATATATTTGGCTGACATGTTGATGACGTCATTGACGCAACAATGCCCTGCTGGCAGTCATCGCCGTGCCAGTGCTCGGTCGCTCCGTATTTTTGTAATGCCCGCGTATTACTACGAATCATTCGAACTACTTTGCGTCCTTGGCAACAGAACAACCAAGCATCTTGCACATCTGGAGCACGAGAAGGAAGCGATCAGCATCAGAAAGTGTTGCAAAACGTAAGCAAATCGCCATTAAATCTATTCCTTTGACTTTCCTCGGCACCCGTTTTGTTGGTCATGCCGGCGTCATGGTCGATGGATTAGGTTGTTTACACAGTCTCCATGGTTTTGCCGCACAACATGGCGAGCAACTACGCCCAGAAAGCGTAGTTCTCAAGCTTGTTTTTTGGCCTCTTGTGTTTTAATACAGCTTATATTCCCAATATGTAACTCCCACAGCAATTCACCCTTAATTATCGGACCTCATCATTACATTAAAGATATCTAATTGTACATATTTACATGAGAATGGTCGATCCAAGATGTCAGCCAAATGTTCCAGAGATTTCATTCATAAAATCCAAGTCTCGAATGAAATCTCGCGGGACCAGATTGACCTAACCCTAGGGGTAGGTGTTTGGCGGTGGTCAAGTTTCTGGTTGTCAAGGTGTTGATTTCTGCATGTTTTGGTGCTGGCCTAGCCTACAACAACACTCACTCAACAGGCCGCAGCGATAATCTTAGGCCTAGGCCTAGGCCTAGCAGATGAAATAGGCAGGGTAGGCCTATGCATCCAGAACTCACCTGAAGGCAGCTTAGCCTAGGCCTAGCTGGTCTGTAGGCCTCTCAGCATT
>NMRB01003375.1:42001-53624 GCA_002633025.1 Notospermus geniculatus | reverse complement strand
ATATGAATCCAAAACCTTCAGTCGTTCTTAAGTTATAGAGCGGAAGGGACTAGTAGCGGCGAGCGGCGAGCGCCGAGCGCCGAGCGGCAGAGCGCACGGCCGGCCGGTATTTTCAAGTCCCCCTCCGAGGGCTCCGGGGGACAATAAAGGTCATCTAGAGGGAGCCACATAGCACATTTGAGTGCTCTGGGTCAAGTCGTTCCTGAGTTATAGCACATTTGATGATTTTCGGGTTACGCCACCTGGCAGCCATATTGGAAGTTTAATCAGGCCGAAATTTGACGTGCTTGTAAAGGTCATCTAGAAGGAGGTAAATATCAAGTTTGATTGCTCTGGGTCACGTCGTTCCTGAGTTATAGCACATTTGATGATTTTCGGGTTACGCCACCTGGCGGCCATATTGAAACCTTAATCAGGCCGAAATTTGACGTGCTTGTAAAGGTCATGTAGAAGGAGGTACATATCAAATTTGATTGCTCTTGGTCAAGTCATTCCTGAGTTATAGCACATTTGATGATTTTCGTGTTACGCCACCTGGCGGCCATATTGGAAATTTAATCAGGCCGAAATTTGACGTGCTTGTAAAAGTCGTCTAGAGGGAGGTAAATATCAAGTTTGAGCACTCTGAGTCAAGTCGTTCCTGAGATATAGCACTTAGAAGATTTTCAGGTTACGCCACCTGGCGGCCATACTGGATGTCCGATCGGGCCGAAACTCGGTAATTTTGAAGGTACCCCTCTAATACACGTTTATGCAAGATATGAAGACGCTCGGTGAAATAATGAAGAACTGTGGCAGGTTCGTTACTTTCGTCGAACTTTAACCTCTGTGACCTTGAAAGGTAGGTCAAATCAAAAACCCGTTATATATGTTATGTATCCCAATAAGATACACCTATGATAAAAATTTGGAGATGATCAAGTCATTAGTTCAGGAGTCATTGCACTTTTTGTGGTTTTGGTTTTGGCCACCTGGAGGCCAAGCCAAGAATCGAATCGGACCGAAACTTGGTGTCATAGGTCAGCTGACCTAGTGGTTTATATGTACCAAGTTTCAGATCAATAGCCCCAGCGGTTACAAAACGTGCCCTGCTAATGGACGACGAACGACGGACGACGACGGACGCTGCACTATTGTAAGAGCTCACGGGTGAGCTAAAAATGTAAGTTTCTGCACTGAAATGTCCAGTTATTCCATAAAACTAAGTTTATTGGTAAAAAAACCAAGTTTTTTACTAAAACCAAGTTTTATGCCATAAAAAGTAAGTTTTTGATAAAAACCTAGTTTTTATGGAAACCTACCTTTTTGAACCTCGCCCCCACTGACCAAGATGATTTCGCCGGGACGAGGTTACGAAATACCCGTCCCCAGTAGTGCTGTGCGTGCAACTATATACATCATGACCCATAGGCCCCAGGTTTCCTATCCTCGTCCCAATATGACAAAGGATCGTGTACGTGGGACGAGGTAGAAAATACAAGTTTCGTGATAAAAACTAGGTTTTTGTACGCCGTTTGTCCAGTTATTCAAGAAACCTATATTTTCTACGAAAATACTGGTTTTATTGAAGAAAAACTACGTTTTTTCTATAAAACCAGGTTTTTTAAGCATAAATATAAGTTTCTTGGCTATATGTCCAGTTATTGCCGAAAAACTAACATTTTTAGACAAAAAAACTAAGTTTTATGCTGATGATTGAAAAACCTATATTTTATCGTAAAAAATTTGGTTTTATGGAAAACAACGAGGTTTTCTTGCAAAAATATAAGTTATTTGACAAAAACTAGGTTTTTTTGGAGAAAATATTAGTTTTTGTCAAAAAACCCATATTTTATCCACAAAAACTAAGTTTTATTGCAAAAATATAGGTTTTTTGAATAACTGGACAATCCGCTTGCCATAAACGTGAGGGTGCGAAAGGTCTCTAGTGAAACAGGTTACCGCCACCTACCTGTGACGTCATCGATAGCCTAAACAAAGTTTCTATTCGGTGTTCCTGTCAACGCCAGTGGTTACCGGAGTTTCTATTCGGGGATAGTGCCAATGGGGCTATCCAGGGAAAACTACACCACCAGGTGGCTCTTCTGCAGTCACTGTTTGCAACATGGCAGGGGTATTCGAAAAACCTGGATGACTGGATTTACTGGATTGTGTGTCATTGCTCGCCACCGCCTGAACTAGCTCATTAAAGCTGAACTACATGAAGAGAAATGGGAGATTCCAGCTTTGAAAAAAGCACACGGTGGTGGTTGAGAAAGAGAAATAGAAACGACAATAAGGTACTTAAGTACCTCCACAACATGATAGACTACCAGCCTATTTTGGTGGCGCCACTGTATTTACCTTGGGTCTGTCAGTGGAGTAGCATCCACAGCGTCCAATGACGGCGCAGTTCTAATGCTGCCCAGTTGGTTCTTTCCCAACTAAAGTAGAAAGTCAGTCACTATTCTATAGCAATCATCTCCCGTCGAAATTTATGGTGTAGTTCAAGCAACATTTTTGCATTCAAAAACAATACCCATCTGACGTTCATCAACGTCATTAGGTATCATTACATACACGTTAAGGATACATGTGAAATTCTTATTTTGTTTCTTTGGCCATAATTAGTGAAATCGTTTAAAAATATTCTTTCTACAAACTACATACACATCACGTGAGTCATGTACGTATTGCTGCTAATGGTACCATTAACTCAATGCATTTTCCATCACCATAAGCTTAAAGTCACTTTATGAAACAGGCCTCTGGGCCCGTATGCATAAGGTTGCTTTACATAGAAGTATACGGTATAGCCTACGAAAACGCCGGTTAACAAAGGCTTCAAATGGATTCACGACCGTCAAGCCATTGTTAACCGGCGTTTCCGTAGGCTATACCGTATACTTAGAGCTTATTAGACCTCTACGGCGTATAGGTAGAGCTTATTCCAGGTATAATGTAATGTTACGGTATAAGTTATACCTGAAATAAGCTCTACCTCCCTTATAATTCTACCTTTATACGGGCCCAGTAGACCACCATACTGCGTCGCTGTGGTCTTTTTATTCATGCAGTTCAGCTTCAATGAATTGGTTCAGGCGGCAGCGAGCAATGACGCACAATCCAGTAAATCCAGTCATCCAGGTTTTTCGAATACCCACATGGCAGAGTATGGAAGGTGGACTGTTCAGAAACTTAAAAATAGAGTTATCAACAGAGGAGCGTCACTTACAGGCAAAAAAACTGATCTAATCATTTTCAACCTCAGATGCCTCCATCATTGACGTATTCATCATATCAGACTTGATATTTTTTCCACCACACTCTCATCTGATGGCACAAATCGGCTCCTATAACCTAACACCCGGTGCAATAGAAACAAGTTCTACCCTTAAGTTTTTATACCCTAGAAATCAAATGAGCTGATTATTTTTTACCTGAGATGTTTGGGTCATGGTGATATCGACGTTCAATATCACGAAATTTGATATTTTGAGGTAACTTGCCACACTGTCAACTGATCAACATGAAACAAGTCTTAATTCATGCCTGCTTATCCAACGACAGGATGTGGTAAAATTCTCAGCCTCATGTGTCCGGGTGATTGAGATATCATGAGATTTTGATATTTTCAAACTTGATAATTTGCAATATCTCTGCCCGTGGTTGAGGTAGAGACATGATATCACCCATACTTAGGTTATTGAACATGATGCCCATTTTGATTATGTAATGACCTTGATGATCAGGTCAAGGTCAAACTTGATAATTTGGAATTTCTCTGTCTGTGGTAGCAGTAGAGGTTTAATAACACCCATATTTAGGTTATTTAGGATGCCAATTTCGATTATGTAATAACCCTGATGATCACAGGTCAAGGTCAAGGTCAGAGGTCAAGGTCAAACTTTCCAAAGAACTGATAAACAATGAAACTCAATGAACAGAAAGTGGATAGTAAAACCTATAGTACAGCAGAGACCCCTATTATCGAGAGGTTGAAGTATATTCTGGATAGCCCCATTGGCATTTAGCCCAGCCGAATCGGTAGATGTCGTCCTGGGTAACCCTAAATTTTAAACTTCATGGTTACCCAGGACGATATCTACCGATTCGGCTTCAGCCTATACCTCCGATAGGCTTCATAGGGCTATCGGAGTTTCGATTCGGTCGGCCCAGGTATAATGCCAATGTTATGATAAAAATGGTTACAAAAGAAATAAAACCAATCGATACTTCCCATTTGAAAATTATTTTATTCATAGTGAAATCAATCGTTAATCCTTAACCTACCCTTTGCAGTGTAAGCTTGTAAGCAACTAAAGATAAGGTTGCTGCAAGAACAAGGCAGGGTTGGGGACTCCAGCATCACCACTTTTCACGAACGGGGGTCAAGTTGAAATGATCGCAGTCAGCAAATGCTTGTGACCCGAAGGAAGCGAGCGGAAAGAAACTCAGATATTGTCAGGATGGTGTTAATCGTGGGAACGGATGTACCTCATTCACGGAGGAGACACACTTAACACAGGTTTTAAGCGGAAAACTGGAATGACGATGTCTATGATGATCAAGATCAGACAGGACAGAAACATTCCACTTAGGCCAGTCTCACCAGTCACTATGGACATACCACTGCCTACGGGACCACCTCACCTATGTGGACCACTTGCTCCAGTCATTTGACTTCTCCACTTGCCGAGGTTCCACTGTAGGTCATTATGCCAGTTTTTCGAACAATCTGCTGTGTTGTAAGTTTTCAGTTGCAGTTGTAACAAAAGAAAGAATACCTGACCAATTGGTATTTTGTAATCGAAGTTTTATTCATAGAGGTGATCTTAGGGGCTACATTGATTGACATCATAAAGAAATCAGTCGTGAATCCTTATCCTAAAGGGCACCGCACACTAGCGATTTTTTCGAGCGATTTTGTAGGCGACCGGCCTTGCGACCACAGAAGCGACTGAACATTTTTCAGATTTTTTAGTTTTTGTTGACTTGTTTGCGACAAATGCTTCTTTGGAAGATCAGTGATGTCGTGGATGACATCATTGATCGACCGCAAAGGTAATTACGGCAGGCGACGTAGTAGTCGCATCGGTAGTCGCCCCCATTTTAGTCGCCAGGGTGCGGAGCCCTCAAACTAAACTAAACTGCCGCTTATCAGCCTCGCCCCATGAAGAGTACATGTAAGGGCCATATTTATACAGGTGGAAAATCACCTCCTCCGAATGGGTTCAAATTTCTTAGACATGTTGGTTAGAGGTCAGATAAGAATTATCTGCGAAGTATATTAAAGCCTCACTCACTGTATTGAATTTTACGATATTTTCAAAGTGTTAGGAGAGTGCAGGAAAAGGTCTCATAGCCTCTTCAAGGACCCCAAAATAAAAATACTTGCCTGATACATATTTCAAAGAATCACGCCCTAGTTTTCAGCACACATTGAAAAAACTGCAGGCAGAGCTCTCATGTATTCAGATAGAGTATAGTACATTTTACACTACACTAACGTCGGAGGACGTAAGCACTTTCTGAATTCAATACAGTGAGGCTTTAAAGTTACCCTTCCCCTGTTGAACAGGCCAAGCCTAAATTTTATGGCACTTGCGCTCGGAGGTAAACGGGTGTGGTATCCCAACCTCATGTCATGCCTATTAAAATCAGCATCCACCCTTGGGTTAACTGTTACCCTGGACAGTTTAATTAACATATGGTCTCCCAGATCCAATAAATAACTCCATGGAACCTTGCGAAATTTATAAGTTTCGGTGTCATGTACATTATGTATTACAAATTTACACTATAGTCTCGCACAAGGCAGAGTTGAATAAATCTACTACATGTATGCAAGCTTATCATGTTCATTAATGTATAACTAGTGTATGTGGTCCACAATCCCATAAATTACGCAAGGTTCCACGAATTTTTACCCAGGGTAACAGTTGACCCAAGGGTGGATGCAGATTTTAATAGGCATGGCATTAGGTTGGGAGACCACACCCATTTGAGACCCTCTGTTTTATATCTCCAACGAGGTTCCATCATTCCTAACTGATATGTGTTGCCTACCTATAAGAGAATAAAATGTGGTGATCACATCAATGGAACCTTAATGCATATATTGTAATTACAGGGTCACTTCACACGGAGTTCTGTAACAAATCTAGGGAGCGTTGGTGTAAAACTGCATTGAGCTTCCACCGAAATAATGGGCCGATGTTATGGAGCACCCATATGGCCTTTCACGTGAAACTATTACAAACATGGAATGTCGTTCCAGAATGGGGATAATTGCAGGTAAAGTTGCCTCTGAGCACAAGTGTAATAAAGTTTGGGCGTGGCCTACACCGCAGGGGAAGGGTTAATTTTCATAAACTTTGCTGATAATTCTTATTCAACCTCTAACCAACATGCCTGGGAAATATGAACTAATTCGGACGAGGGGATTTTCCAGGTTTCTCTATACCTGGACCTAAGACGCGTGTAACTTCACTTAGGGGTCGTCCATCATTTTCATCATTTTCACGAGCGTACAAACCGTACGCTCGGGGGAGGGGGTTAGGACCCTGCGTACGCTTTTTCAGATTATAAAAAATGATTATCATCTGAATACAAATTGAGTGCAGTTCGAATTTCGCGCGCATCCCAAGCTTTGGCTAGCTCTTCTCGCGTTCTCAATACAATGGCTGACCCAAATTCGATTGTGACCGTACTTGAAGGCTCTATGAAGAAAAAAGATGTACATGTAGGGCTGAATTTTGATAAAACCAGTTGAATGAATGTATAGAATTGTTCTCCTCTATTCCAGGGGGTTGTAGGGGTACCTTCAGTTATAACGAGAGTGATATTCTCACCATAGCTGAAAGCACTTTTTGCATCCCTCTTGACAATCATCATTTTTTTCCAAAAATGGCTTGTAGACGTTTGGAGGGGGAGGGGGTTGATGAAAACAGTACGGTCTACACGTCTACCTAATGCACACACGTCTACCATGCACTTGACGAAGTTACACGCGTCTAAGTCTTAAACACCCTTTATGAATTTGGCCCCAAGTCTCTTCTCAGTGTAACAAGGGCAAGGGACCGAGACCTGGCAGTGTTTATTGCCGTAAAAACAGGGGACGAGTCGCGACAGCAACATCACCAAGTTTCACCAACCCGGCCAAACTGAACCGGCCGAAACGAAACCAATCAGCCAATAAACGGGGACTGGCCGTAGGTAAGCGCTGGTTCGCACCAAATAACGCTGTCCCAAATCGGGCCTACAGGTGAGCACTATGGCACTATGGCTAACTGGCCACACTGAAAAACGTTACAGGCATCCTGCTGAGGTGTCGAGTAACATCCTACATTCCAGCAATAAGTGTTTACAATGTGTCGACAATCATTGTCCACTTTCATTATCAACATCATAATCGGTTTACAAAACGACGTTTCGGTTGTGATACAGGTCGTGTTGGGGGAAGACAGCATTCCACCATCGGGAAGATGGGCCATAATCGTGACCTACATGTACAGTCAATGTACCTTTTTTCCACTATAGAACTCTTATCATAGCAGAGAGAGCGATATGCATTGAAAAGCATTGTGCTGAACCATCATCAACCACAAACATGTTTGAGACGAGGGCCAGGATATCAAATGTCTGAAATCAAACATGAAAGAACAATTTGGACTTACTGACACTGCATAACGATCTACACAAGTGTGTCTTCACGTGTACACGTAAAACGTAGCAGCGGTCTGCATGTCATCGACGTACTAGGTTCGGTCGAACTCTCCTCACAGCATTGGTTGCGAATAATTGTCGCCAGTGAATTCGAGTAAGGCACGGGTTTACTTCAAAATTCACGGTAGACCATATTGTTCGCTGTCCAGTTTCCATGTTTTTGATCACGTGACAGAAAATCGGATGAAGTATTACAAAGGCCTTTATTCGTGCCAGTCCGTGACCTCACTTGTGATTATCTGCGGAGTTCAAATTTCAGGTGACGTTCATCGCAATACATTGTATGATGGTTCGCTGTTCGCCAGGAAATAACTACTAATGCATTGAATCACTGGTGAAACACCACTTCTTCTTTTGGGAAAAATGGACAATGATTATTTTAAGGTCGTCGTTTTCGACTGGCGAATCTTACAACCAGATCGCGCGGCAGTTCGAAAAGGCCGAACCGCCGAACGCGCAGAACCGCCGAACTTGGTACGCAGAACTGTACCCCAATTTCGAAAAGACAGAACCGTACCCATTTTTTTCAAAATTGCCTAATTTGCATATTAATCATGCCAGATACCTAAAATTCACGCAATCTGCGCTGATAGTAGGAGTTAGCATAACTGAGATGCGAATACATGTGTAGATACGCACGTTATAGGAACCTCCTGGGTCATAGGGTGGTCATCAAGCTTTAAGGTGGCGGGGGAGATAGTGAAACGCGTGGAACTTAGGTCCGTTTGAAATTTAATCGCACGAATGTGTTACGACCGAAGTTTAGTTTGTCAACGGAATTTGTGAGTTTATGTATTGTTTCAGATCTTCGAATTGAAAAACTGCACAATAATTAACTGATTATGTAACTTTTTTTCACGAACAATGCAAGTCCCGTATGAAGTTTTCAGAGGCGATCACGGGTACAGCCGGCTCCAAATGACCGGATTTTTGGTAGTGATGGATGCAGCATGGCGGGACCTAAGGTCGTTCGAGGCCCGATTTTTCAAAATTGAAATAACTAATTAACTATTGCCTAATTAGTGGCCTGAAAAGGCTCAAAACAGAAAATTGAATAATTTTTGCCGTTTTCCTCTGAAATTCAAAAATCGGGGCTGGAACGGCCTTAGAAGAAGTTTTTTCCAGATCATATTCGAAATCAGATTGACCATCGATCCACGCACAAAAAAGAAATCGCTCGTGAAAATTTGTGAGAAAGTCCGCAACTTTCCCCGCGAGCCCTTTGTTATGGTAATAAGAACGCGTGTGGAGTTGGTCACGTTCGGATGAAGTCTGTTCAAAAATCATCGACGACAGAGCTATTGTTAGGGAACGGCGTGGCCTAATGGAAAGGCGTCGAAAGAGGTATTGCGCAATACCATTCCGGGCCCAACATGCCTAAGAACTACACTTGCCAAATATTGAAACAGACTATGATTGTGACCGACTGCGGTTGAGCCCATGAATAAATTCATTCAAATCATTTCCATATTCAGCGGGAAAATACGCCGCGCTAGTCACCCCCGCCACCTTAATTTAAAGTTCCTCTGATGTCAAATACCTGTGTTTATTTAGCTCGTATTACAGGAAACCTCATCGATAGAGAGGTCACGATTACATCAGTAAGCTCTAAAAATATTACAGTGAATCACAACGTCAGCAAGCAAACACACTGCAATGGCTGATATTCATAAAGGCTAGTAAATGCATTTACTTCAAGATTTACATGTACATTGGACCTCACTGTACAAATCGTAAAAGCATTTGCTAACTTTTATGAACAGGCCTACATATTGTCTGAAAGGTTTAGGAATACAACGTTGTAGACGATACTTTGACATGCAAAATTATTGAAAGCCTCCACGGTAGGCCTACATTGCTGTTGCGTGAACAGACAATACAAGTGGACATGTTCGAAAATTGATTGGAACATAAAATCACAAATTTAGGCAATTTTGAAAAAAAATGTTTGCGGTTCTGTCTTTTCGAAATTGGGGTAGAGTTCTGCGTACCGATTTCGGCGGTTCGGCGAGTTCGGCGGTTCGGCCTTTTCGAACTGCCGCAGATCGCGTATATTTCGGTCTGGTATCAATTTTAACCTGTGCTCGTATGTGTCAGAAGAATTGTTCAACATTTGGGATTCTCCCCTCCGACGTACGATTCGACTGCCATCTGAACCACAAGAAAGCAACATGCATGGAGAGGGAAGAAGCGGTAAAATATCCCGGCTCACGGATGTACCAGAGAAAAGTATTGAAGACTAATAGTTCAGTATTAAGGGTTATGTAAAGGGACTCCAAATCTCGAATTTTTGACGTAAAAAATCTGACCAACTGCCTACTAAATGGAGAAAATAAGGCTCGGGGAACCTCCTTATGACGGCTCCCTAGGGCCCCGAGCCTTGTTTTCCGAATTTAGTGTGCAGTTAGTCAGGTTTTTTGCGTCAAAAATTCTAGACTTCGAGTCACTTTACATAAACCTTACTTGCATATCTGCATTCTGCTTTACTGTCACACCCCCTCGCTCCGCACTTCATTTTGTAAAAATCACAGTAAATTTTGTTCTTGATATCAGCGAACAGCTGTTTTTTTTATGAAAGTATCTCACGTCATTAATGGCCTTTGAATTGTAGGCTGCCAATAGGATAAACGCTTTAAAGGCCTGTTTCCACTATAACGGATTCCGCTGCGGTTTCCGGTGTAACGTTTTTCAGTGAGGCCCGTGAGCCAGTGTGACAATATAATAGATTGACGGAATAAGCGGCGACTGGACAATGGGCGACACACAGAGAAACAGCAAGTCCGTTTCCCAGTGTGTTCCGAACAATGGGAATCACACTGAAAAACGGCCACACTGAAAAACGTTACACTGGCACCGGAGCGATTTTCACAGATGTTGGGATAATTAACACGCCATGTATTGTTAAGCCATCGAACGATTATCAAAACCCTGTGAAAACCGCTGCAAACCGTAGGGGAATCCATTGTAGTGGAAACAGGCCTTTAAGCTGCTTTTCCAAGAGTCGGGTGCGGAGGCGTTGGGGGCGCGGGTGCGGGTGCGGGCATTGTGTTTCCAGGAAATGGGCAAAGTCGCTGGAGTTCTTGCGCGGGTTTGGGTCTTCGGTCGGTGCAACCTGTTTCAAGTTCCATCATTTCTTTATTACCAGAGGAATTCCCAGAAAACGATGACGCAAAACCGCGTGGGCAGCAAGCGGGCGCGGAAAAAAAATTGCTGCATGACCAATTCGAAAAACCTAGTCCGCGCCCGTTCAACCGCTCCACAGCCGTATCCGCGTCGTGGAAACAGCTAAAGGGAAATAAGTTGGATCCACTATTTCCGCCTAAGGCCTGCTTTCCATTGGAGCGTTTTCGTGCGCGGAATTCTGTGCCGAAAAGTCGACCCAATTCATTTTCACTTAGCCGTTTCCATGACCGCGTTTCAGGAATCGCGAGACAAGCGCGAGAGGATCGACTTTCTTTCCTCGGGAGCGAGAGGCCCGCGCGCGGAGAAAAAAGTCAATCTCAAATCGCCTTTTTTTGCTCGCACCTGCCTGCTTTCCATTGGAGCGTTTCCGCGTGTGGAATTCTGTGCGGAAAAGTCGATTCAATCCATTTTCATTGGCTGTTTCCATGAAAGCGTTTTGGCAATCGCGAGATCAGCACGAGGGGATCGACTTTGCTTTCTCGCGAGCGAGAGGCCCGCGCGCGGGAAAAAAAGTCGATGTCGAATCGACTTTTTTTCCAACTGGAACATGGGGTCATATGAATAAAGAGTAGCAAATGCTTTTACTTGAATTTTGCAGTACAAATGTATTAGGCAATGCTGTACATGAAGTAAAAGCATTTGCTCGTCTTTATTCATATGACCCATGGTTTCTGAGCCATGTTGAAAGTATGTACGCGGCCGCAGATCGTCAGGGGAACACGACAGCAGTACC
>NMRB01003375.1:0-12174 GCA_002633025.1 Notospermus geniculatus | reverse complement strand
TAACGGGCTATTTGGTTCCAGCGGCAGGAGACTTATAAAAAAGACCAATGTGGTTCTAGCTATTATGTGGGGCGGTCACCCCGATTTTGTGTGGCAATAGATGCCTACATCATGGATAATTCCTCCATGCCTACATCGTTCAATGCCATTCCCGACAAAACTCCCTCTTCTTCAGCCGAGGCCTAGTAGTTCTCTGGGACCAACCAAAATGACCAGCCATGCCAGGCTGTAGTGCAAAGGGCAATCTTGGAGGAATTCAGGATAATTCCTCCAAGGGGCAATAGATCGATAGGGCGTTCTCAGGGCGTTCACAGTTTATTGGAACGTAGATTTTTCCTATCACACCTTCCCATTCCCAGGAAAACTGCACACATCCATGTTCACTGA
This sequence comes from Notospermus geniculatus, assembly GCA_002633025.1. Taxonomy (NCBI): domain Eukaryota; kingdom Metazoa; phylum Nemertea; class Pilidiophora; order Heteronemertea; family Lineidae; genus Notospermus; species Notospermus geniculatus. The sequence continues at coordinate 11,787 of NMRB01003375.1, read as the reverse complement.
CAGCCGATCAGTAGTTTGTCGAAGTTTCAATGAAATTGGTCAATGCAGTAAGCTTATTAACGGCAAAGTAACTTTAACAATTTCTGCAAAAAAATGGTCATCAAAAACATATTTTCCTCCCTTTAACATGTTGAATCACACTGCCCAATGTAAGTTCAACTTAACTTTGCCAAGCTGAATCAAACAAACTATTTGGCAGGGTACATAAATATAATCTCTTCTTGTGGTGGATACATAAATGTACTGATTTGTAAACCCTTTTGGGTGAATTATTATATTAAGGTATGTTACTATTGATCAGGGTAATTAGCCCTTTGTTCCCAGGGAATTTTGGCGCGAAGGAGAGCGTTGGTGTCATTGATTCAAGGCGAAGCTGCCTTTCTGACAATCTGTCTAAGTTGGCCTCCTCTTTGAATTTCGGCTGGTTTCCAGCGTTTAGTCATGGTAGCTATGAATGTGCCGAACGAACTCATTATTGGCATTGTAAAGTTGTGTTGAAGAAAGTGCGATTAGGAAAGAGAGGGAGAGGAATATATCCCAAGGTATTCAATCTCCAAGGCCTAATTAGCATCAAAGGAAGCCGGCACCACAAGGCGTAGGCCAAGTAATAAAGTTAATTTATCGCGATACCAGTACGCGAAAATGAGAGCAACATCCTTTTTGTCACCGGCATGCAGTTGCTTGGAGGAATTTTACGCTGACAATATTACTCCAAGCTGAAAACATGACATACTGTGTACTGCTGCTGAATACTGCTGGTATACACTAAAGTATAGGGCTAGACCTACAGTGTGAACTGATGAAGTGTGGCAAGTTTCCAACACCTCTACGTTCGAAAAAATCCATTGTAGTCTACAACTAAATACACAGACACAGATAATTCCGAAACAAACATCGAAGTATCACGGAATTATATGAATAGAATCACTGGTGTCATTTTGCGATTCTTAATTACCGGTATTCTAGTACCTCCACGCTGAACACTTTGGAGTTCTTTACCACCTCAAAGTTCAAAGATTGAGATTCATGGATGACTTTACAAAGCATTCCTCAGATGTCTAACAAGAATCAGCAATTTTTAGGACTCAAATTGAAATTCCCTTGAATGAAAAGCAAAAAACGACCAGACATTTGTGTCGACAAACTACCGCACAGCCACGGACAAAACTTTGCTTTGTCATGCTGGATAGCACATCACGGACCGAACTGCAAAACTTCAAACTGAGAGACATCTAACCCCAAACTGAGAGACATCTAACCCAAATCCTGACGCAGATATGAAATGTTTCATCCAGTTTTCTGAGTTACCCTACCGGTATTAGTCAGGTCAAAATACAGTTTAACCACCAAAAAATTGCTACAAAAGGTTTTTCAATTGATTCTGGTAGGTTTTAGTGTACTTTTTAACATACTAAAAGTTTACCAAAGTTGGACCCCCGGAAAAGTGTTTTTTTCAAGATGGCGCCCAAGATGGCCGCGGAAACCTCTGAACGGCCATAAGTTTGTAACTATCAACTCAAATTTGATGATCTTGGTGTCTATCCCTAGGTTTTCGGGGGCGAGGAACACAATAAAACAACAAAAAACAATGTTGGCCCATTACGTAACACGAAAATCCAACATGGCGTCAAACATGGCCGCCGACACCTCTGAATGGCCATAAGTCTGTAACTATTAACTCAAATTTGATGATCTTGGTGTCTATCCCTATGTTTTTAGGGGCAAGAAACACATGTATTAAGACCATTAAAATGACATTGGACCATTACCTAACAGGTAAGACCAATATGGCGTCCAGCATGGCCACCGGCACCTCCATATAGCTAACTGTTCGTCATTGAAATTTGATGATCTTTGTGTCTATTCACAAGTTTATGGAGGCAAGGAACACATTAACACAACTTTGGATGTCACTGAGCTATTGAATCATTATGATTAATTCAATTCATGACCATCAACTGTCAACCGTCACCTATTGCGCAAACACCTTTGTCCATAGAATAAGTTTTAGAGCATTCAGTTTTGAGTGTCATCCTCCTCCTCAGTATCGACCTCTTGAGTGTTGTTTGGATTGTCACCGTTTTCGGTTTGGCAAGGGCCACATGCAGCTGCAGTGCAAGGGAGTCCATAGCGTCTGCAGCTGCATGTCATGGCCAGAAATATGCGACCAGTTAGTTACATGACTGGCCGTGTGGCGCGCTGCTGTCGCCACTCAGTCTAGTACATTTGTACAGGAAAATATAAAATGTACACGTAAAAGATAAGTTAGCTAAAAAAAGTGGAAAAAACCCTTTTGGATCAGTAGGGAATATGCACTTTCATATTCACATAAAAAGTGTCATAGCCGTTGACTCAAGTCCAGGTTGAAAAAAAATGGTATTTTGTTACCAATTTTGTCATTTTTCGACCCCCCTATGGACAGTGAAAAATTTTAATCAAAATCCACAAAACTTCGTACACAGCCACTGTAGGGTATTGCCATCTACCGCTGCTATCGGCAACGAAAGCAAGTCGTCTGCATTTCAAGATACGGAGGCCCCAAAAGTGCAGTTTTCGATGATTCTGCCATTTCCCCACTATGAATGCATTACAATGCATTAGCAATCTTCAACCCCTGGGTGGACTTGGGTAAATTTTCACCAATTCATCTGAAATTTGGCATAGTGAAGCCTTATTCCTTTATCTAACTGGTAAACTATCGGCAAGTGACGCACTGATCACCACCGCCTGGCTATCACGATGAAAAACGATTCCCAATGGTATATTCCATGTAGTGTGTAGTTATCAGGACTGCCACTAGGTGTGCTTCAATGTCACAAATTTCTGGGGATGTGGAGGATTTGCATCCTCCGAAACAGTTGCAATGGATAATTTTCAAACGTTAGTCAGGCGCAGCATTCTTTTCGGTCATAATTGAAATTAACTGATCGTTTTCCTGCTTCCATCCCCATTCAGTTGGGTTCATTTCATTTGCCATACCCATCCATACTCATACCGTAATTTGAAAGTACACGCGTTGGCTATGGAATCTTGTGGGAAGGGAAGTTGGGGGAAGCCTGAGTGACAGATGCATTAGCAGTTGCCACTTTCTTGGTGAAAATGATATGGAGCAGAGATGACAGCGTATCATTAGACTTGCCACCAAAGAGATCAACCATCAGGTCTTTGCCCCTTTCCGATATGTCCTCTTGATATTTGTTTTGAAGGATGAATGCACTAGCACAGGACTTCATGACAGGATCAGATTTCTCCTAAAATTTCTTTCAACAGGTTAATGTTACACTCTGTGTTCTTGTGACTGCTTGTTTGCGTCAGAACGGAAATAGATGATCTCATTGTCTGTTCTGGAGTTAATGAAGGAGCAAGATCAGCAAATCTGTATCCTCACCGACCAACGTTGTGGTGCAATGACGGGATCGTTCAACAGTGGCCTTAACGATATCAACGTCTGCATCCCCTGGTGACTGAATGACATGGAGACGATGTGTGCAATGAGTTGCTCTCTGTACATGCCTACTCAGGCTGTGATTCAACTTCAAGGATTTTCTGCATCGGAAAAAAGTCAGCCTTCCAGAAATTACTGAAATCTGATCCTGTCATGAAGTCCTGCGCTAGTGCATTCATCCTTCAAAACAAATCTCAAGAGGACATATCGGAACTGGGCAAAGATCTAATGGTTGATCTCTTTGGTGGAAAGTCTAATGATACCCTATCATCACTGCGCCATATCATTTTCACCAAGAAAGTGTCAACTGCTAAAGCATCTGTCACTCCTGAAAGGCTTCCCTCAACTTCCCCTGCCACAAGATTCCATAGCCAACGCGTGTACTTTCAAATTATGGTATGGGTGGGGATGGCAAATGAAATGAACCCAAATGAATGCGGATGGAAGCAGGAAAACGATCAGTTAATTCCAATTATGACCGAAAAGAATGCTGCGCCTGACTAACTTTTGAAAATTATCCATTGCAACTGGGAGGATGCAAATCCTCCCGATGCCGCTGCAGACGCTATGGACTCCCTTGCACTGCTGCATGTGGCCCTTGCCAAACCGAAAACGGTGACAATCCAAACAACACTCAAGAGGTCGATACTGAGGAGGAGGAGGAGGATGACACTCAAAACTGAACGCTCTAAAACTTATTCTATGGACAAAGGTGTTTGCGCAATAGGTGACGGTTGACAGTTGATGGTCCTGAATTGAATTTCACATATGGAGGTGCCGGTGGCCATGTTGGACGCCATATTGGTCTTAACTGTTAGGTAATGGTCCAATGTCATTTTTAGTGGTCTTAATGTGTTTCTTGCCCCCCAAAACATAGGGATAGACACCAAGATCATCAAATTTGAGTTAATAGTAATAGACTTATGGCCATTCAGAGGTGTCGGCGGCCATGTTTGACGCCATATTGGATTACCGTGTTACGTAATGGGCCAACATTGTTTTTTATTGTTTTATCGTGTTCCTTGCCCCCGAAAACCTAGGGATAGACACCAAGATCATCAAATTTGAGTTTATAGTTAGAAACGTATGGCCGTTCAGAGGTTTCTGCAGCCATCTTGGGCGCCATCTTGAAAAAAACATTTTTCCGGGGGTCCAACTTTGGTAAACTTTTAGTATGTTAAAAAGTACACTAAAACCTACCAGAATCAATTGAAAAACCTTTTGTAGCCATTTTTTGGGGGTTGAGGGGGTATTTTCCATATATTGACCTGACTATATATAGGCGCTTGATTTGTGTAGGCCTAATTGTGCAAGATCAAAGCTGCCAGGCACAGTGACCTGAAATGGGCTGTCATGTTGGTTGATGATAGAAGCGCATCTAATAACTCAAATTGTCATGATTGTATTACTATCACAAGACATTGACTTGATCTGTAACTTGTCTTATTAAGTAAAAAAAAAGAGGGTCCGAAGTTAGTGCCACGAAAATTCAGATAACATGTTGAAGTCAAGTGTGATGGACTTTCTTGTAATATCAAAAATCGATATCTATTTTTGGTAATATGCATATACAGTGTACGTAGATGAGATGCTTGTACTTGTCCTTCTCTGTTCAGTGTAGTAATTTTAAATTCAACCATGAAGGCATTTACACACACTTAACTGTCAATCTTGAGGTCGAATGGTCGAAAGAATATTTACACTCGTTATGAGCTTTTGCCACATTCAGTTATTCGAGACTAAGCAAACATAGGTGTCATAATCCAGATTAGGCCTCACCCAAGACGGGATAATTGCCCAACCTCGTTCCCAGGGGTCGTTCGCTTTCTGACAATATGGCGGTCGCGTCACTAACCCCTGGCATCAGCTTTGGATTTAACGCACATGATTGGTTGACGGGAAACCGTCAAATATATCCAAGAATATATCCAAAGAAATTTTCAAAATATTTTGGATCAAACCAGAAGGTTATCTATATCCAGGTTTGATGATTTTTTGTAAAAAGAATTTTAAAAAGCACTGGTTAGTATTTCAAATTGATTATTTTGACTCGTGCTGCCACCTATACTTAGTCCAAGATTCCTGGATTAGCAACCGAAGCTGATTCCAGGGGTTAGTAAGCGAGTGGTCCGAGGTTGTCTGAGCGAACTATACCCCTGGGGACGAGGTTGATAATTGCCCTATTGGCAAGACGAGGCGTTATACACAGGGCAGCAGACCAACACGGTGCGGAAAGACCTACCCACCCGGATCAGGGTAGAGGTATCACTCAGACACGTATTGGGGTGTAGATACAGGTGCGGATTGGGGTGTCACACTGATCAGGACAGCGCGTTTTTCGCCCAGTGTTGTCTGTTACTTCATTTTGAAGAATGATATTTTTCGGCTAATCTGAACACCAACAAACGATTAGAGGAGGTGTGATGAATCACTAAAGAATCATGTTCCAAGTTGTTTCCGTTTTGTGTGTCGATCTTTTCCTGCACAATTGTTTCAATGTGCCGTCTAAATGCTACAAACAAGTTCTTACTTGACGTGAGAATTATGAAGTACTGAACTGAAAAACAGTGCATGTGATCAACGAATGCTGCATGTCCCTGCGAGAAAATATACTCGGTTGAGTAGCATCCGCATTTTCAGATACCGATAGAGGTAGCCTACTCAATAAACGCCACATTCTACCTGTTCCGTATATTTGTCGAGAGGATGCAGCCGTGCAATGAACACCTCCTTATCCTGGATACATCGATTCGTCGAGCTGATGTAGCCGTCCAGTAAACACCTTGTCCCGGCTACATCGATTCGTCGAGAGGATGGAGCTTTGAAAACTCGCCGAACAATAAACTCACGAACAATAAACGTCTTCTAATCGTCAAGAAGAATTAGCCAATTCGAATCATGGTATTTTGTGCGCTTTAAAAATGTAGAACGATATCAGCTGCACACGGCCTGAATATTGTTTAGAAGGAAGCTCAAGTAATGTTAAAACAAGTTGTCATTAAAGGTCACTGTCCAGAGGTACTATAAAACGAAAGAAAACAAAGTCTCTGTGTCTGTCAACTGTGTCATAGCGGTCTGTTTTCATGTAAAACCAAATCAGACTGAAGTTATGTCACTATGTACATTTGCAGACTTATACTACTGAAACTATCAGCTTTGCACAAATTTTGGCAAGGTATCAGGTGCAGGAAGAAATTCGAACCCTTGAAGAAGACTGCTCTTGGGAACAGGAGATGTAAGCAGGGATTGAGTCCTGACCTCAGCTGTGACAGCTTTTAATACCTGTATACCGTATATATCCAGCGTACATTATCTGTGAGTCCAAATGCCCGCCAATTGCAAAGAGTGTGACTCAAAATAAATAGTGGCAGTAATAGTAGGGTTGATTTTTTAGCAGGGGCCTGGATATTTACATTGATTTACATCAAACATTGATGTAACATCATGTACATACATGGATTTATCATCGCATTTCTATATGTCACTAATACTGAGCTCAGAGTTAAGGTGATAATCTTTACGTTTATGTCAAGAGTCACACTTGACGTCAGCAAACCGTAACAAAGACCTCCATCTCTTAATACATCGAACATAATTTTCTCACGAGTGGCAACAACAGATATGTCAAATCAAGCGCGAGATGTTGATCTAGCTAGTATTTCGTCGTCGAAGGATGTCTTGTTGTCAACGGAGCAGCGGGACAAGCTGCAGCACTGCTACATTCTGATTGGTGGAATCATTACCATACTACTACCCGCATTGAATAAAATAAAAACGTTGTTTCCTCAGCATATTCCCCACCCATACTCACAGTTGATGGGAACAAAATCCAAAGTCGTGCCACGTCCAATTCAATTTAAGAATGAAGCCAAGCACGAAGACCGTCTCGCAAATATGGATGCTTTACGAAGAACAACTGCATCGGATTTTTACTGAAGCCTTGGGTAATTAAGACGAAGCGATAACTAAGCACAAAATAGTGCACGCACAAAATTGAAAAATCTATATATTTTCTATAACCTAAAGTATAAACCCTGCTCCGTACATTCTGATATAAAATTGTGAATTTGGATGATCACGAGTGGCCGACCACGTGACGACCATTTCCTCCCATTCAATTTCGAGACGTCGGGCTGGCCGGTTGTTTCGGTGTTGTCTCCTGCTCTTTGGTAAGTTTGTCGCCCTTCCCGAATTTTCGATTTTATGAGGTGGAATATGAAGGGAAATGTTGGAAAATGAATGAGGAAAATGAGGAATATGAGGAAAATGAGAAATATGAGGGAAATGAATGAGGAATATGAGGAAAATGGAAAACATGAGATAAATGAAAAATATGAGGAAAATGAGGAATATGAGGAAAATGAGAAATATGAGGGGGATGAGAAATATGAGGAAAATGAGAAATATGAGGAAAATGCTGGTTTGAAAGAGGTGGAATGAAATTTGAGATGATAAAATAGGTTTAGACAGGTGTGGCATTGAGGATGGAATGTGCTGGGTAGAGATTGACGAGAAGGGGACAGAAGTTGGTGGAAGCGGGTAGGATTCTGGATATGTTTTAGGTGTTGGAGTTGCAAGTAAATGGTTTGGCGTAGCGTGGCAGGCTGGCTCCTGTGGAAAATTCTTTAGGTGTGTTTAATGATTCCATTGAGGGATTTTACGGCGGCCGCTTATGTTCTAAGTTTTGCCACGCACACCCGGGCTTGCATGCACAAGTGCTCTGATGTATTATACCGTATGTGTTTTGTTCATGTATGTTGTGTAAACACAGGCCAGGGCAAAGGTATAATGCTTTGAGAATTTCTTTTGTTGGGTTTATTAGGGTGGCCTTTGGTCAGTTTCTTTGTATGCCATTATCGATGTGCTGATTGGTATGTGGTAATTCTTGGATTTTATTTTACAGCCTGGTTTTCGTGTCTCCCTTACGTCTCGAACAGGAGCCACTCATTGAAAGGGGTTGGTCTGATCCTTGTCAAGAAAGTTGGGAAATGTGACAGTCTAATGTTAGGAATCCACAAGGTTTTCAACAGATGGGGCCGTTGGAATCGGATCCAGAAGATGAATGATTGGCGACTTCCTTCAGCTTTCCGTTTCCTCAAGTGATAAGGCTGTTTGGGAGGGTTCCCTTGATTCGCACCCGGGGTCCTTTGCTCCTGGTNCTAGTGTCTCTCTTTCCGGGCTAGTCCGTCGTTACCTCTCCCGGTGACAGGATGGGACTAGAGGTGAAGCTTCGGGCCTTTTGCTGTTATTTCGGAACAAAATGGGCGACGCAGCGGTGGGCTGCCCGGGGAGGGGCTGGTTTGGGGCCCTTCGGCCCGCGTACCCGGTGGTTCCTTGTGTGGATGTGATTGGTAGAAAGGTTCCCTTTGATACTGCTAGTTCGCTTTCGCGTGATCTATTTAGATGTGTATGGTGTGGTTAAATGGTTGTAATTCGTTCTGTGGTAAATGTGCGTTTGCGGTTTTCTCGTGAATGCACTTCGGTTGTGGGAAAATAAAGTTCTGTTTCTACATGTATGTTCAGTGTGCCGTTTTGGATTTTATTAGATTAGAGTTTTACTAGGTTTGAATTCTATAAGTGTTTTTCTCTATTTTATTAGTTTAGGGAGTATTGGGAGTATTGGGGGAGATATGTGGGGGCATCGCATGTAAAGGGTTGTGGTTCGGCTCGGAGGAGGACAAGACGAATACCCCGTTTCTCCCCAGTACTCTATCGTCCAGAGAAATGGGAGGAACGTGATGTCACTCGGGAATGGGGTATAACAATAATGTTATTAATTAACATTTTTAATTAGACCCTAAAATTTCATCTTTGGGGCGTATCACGAGTTCCTTCTGTAGCGGGGTCAACAAGGAGACGTAGATCGTGTCGGTTTACAAACTTTAATCACTTGCACGGCAGAACATTTACAATATCGTATACCGGAGAAACTGAAAATATCACCAGAAATACTGTGAGAACAACAGCAAAATAAAACCCAATGGCCACAACATCCACTACTACCACAGCTATTAGCCACTCTACCAAACCACTTTACCACTGTATTTACAGATCACACCAGCTGATACTACTTGCTTCACAATCTACAAATTCCTTACTACACGCACTACAATATAATTACTCCACACTTTCTGGTACCTTACTACTGAACACTATTTACATACAAAACACATTTACCGGAAAACTGGAAAACTGAAGCAATATTTACCCCGCAGGTCCTACAGTACTCCAACCTAGTCTTCACTCCTGGACATACTTCATGCTTCTGCCACATACACTGATCCCCCACACCCAACATACCACAACTCGTAATCCACCCCAATCACATTGCACCTCTCACACACTGACCTAAAACAATTGGATAAAACTAGTCCACTAAGAGGGACACAAAAGGGAGGTTTGTGACACTTACCTCCCCCTTTTTGGAAAAGTGGGTTACCACTTTTAGACTCACAAACCTCAATCACCACTCAGAACGTTCGACTCAGATAGTCGGCTCCCACATTGTCTGACCCTTTTATCGCTCTAATGGTGAACCGGAAAGGCTGGAGGGCCAAGGCCCATCTCATCAACCTGGAGTTGCTAAACTTGCTTCGGTTCAGGTACTGCAAAGATTGGTGGTCAGTCTCAAGAACGAAGTGTCGGCCATACAAGTACTGTTGGAACTTCGACACCGCCCAAATGATACCGAGGCATTCCTTCTCAACAGTTGAATAGTGTGTCTCACGGGGTAGCAGCTTCTTGCTCGCATAGGCCACCGGCAGACTCAGTCCATCTTTCTCTTGCAAGAGTACCGCTCCCAACCCCCTATCGGATGCATCAGTCCTGAGGATGAATGGGTCCTCCATGTTGGGAAACTTTAAGATGGGACTGGCGGTAATGAACTTCTTCAGCGTTTGGAAGGCAATCTCCTGAGGATCATCCCACGTGACCTTGGTAGCTTGACCCTTACGTGTAAGGTTCGTCAGGGGATGGCAATCTCGGCGAAATTCGGGATGAACTTCCTGTTGTACCCAATCAGGCCAAGGAACGCTCTGACCTGTTTCTTTGTCTCATGTCCTGGCACAGCCATGATTGCCTCGACTTTGGCTGAATGCGGTTGCTGAGTGTCGTTTCCCACTTGATGTGCAAAGCACTCCATACTCTGATACCCGATAAAGCACTTGGGTGGTCTGGCAGTCAGCCTACTCTGTCTCAGTCGCTCCAAAAAGTTCCAAATGGCCTGAAAGTGATCCTCCCAATCGATATCACCCAACATGGTGTCATCAATAAAACTGTCCACGTTCGGCAGTCCCTTCAGCACTTTCCGCACCAGTCTAGTGAAAGTCGCAGGTGCGTTAACAAGGCCAAATGGCAGAACCGTCAAGCAGTAATGTGCCTGAAGAAATAGAGAAGCTACTCATTTGCTTTGCTCGCGCAGATAGCGGTGCCTGCCAGTACCCTTTCGTGAGATCAAATTTCGAGAAAAACTCCTTTCCGGCAAAGTGGGTGAAGATCTCTTCCAGGTTTGGGATCGGCTCGGGGTCAAAGATGGTAACTCTGTTGAGGGCACGGTAATCTATACAGAAGCGATTCGACCCATCTTTCTTCTTCACAATCACGATAGGGGCCGAGTAAGGCGAGTCGGTCGGCTCGATGACTCCCATATCCAACATCTTCGCTATCTCTTTGTCCACTTCCTTGGACATATTGAAAGGGATTGGATACTGTCGAACACGCACAGGCTCCTGAGTATTCAGTTGTATGTCGTGTTCCACCAACGTGGTCCTTCCTGGCTTATCAGTCAGTACATCACTGTAGGATTTCAGCAGCTCCCTGAGACGCTCCTTCTCTTTTGTTGGTAAATCCTCACAGATGTGAACATCCTCAAAGGTTTCTGGACTACTCTCGACTACATACGGATCTACAGAAGGAACACCCCCTCCATCACCACTGTCCTCATCACTCTCATCTTCTATCACAGCGACACTCGCAACGAAGTCCGTCTGGCCTTCACGCTCTACAAACTTCCTCAGCATATTTGCATGGAATGCCTTCTGTCTCCCATGAACATTAAGACGGTAATCCATGTCGCCAAGAGTCTCAGTCACCAAAAAGGGTCCTTTCCACTGCATCAATAACTTGTTGGGCTTGGTCGGTAGAAGCACAAGGACTTTATCACCAACTTTCATGGAACGACTCCTTGCCCTACGGTTGTAGTACTTCCGGTAACGGGATGAAGCTGTCTTCAGGTTGTCGTGAGCCCACTCACATTGTTGAAAATTCAAGAGTTATGTTGTGTGTATTGTAGGCCTAAGTGATCAGTGAAGGTTAATAGGCCTTTGCTGTCTATTTCATTCTGA